>JANTOQ010424350.1:0-11739 GCA_027564595.1 Bythotiara depressa
AAGTAAGTAAGTAAGTAAGTAAGTAAGTAAGTAAGTAAGTAAGTAAGTAAGTAAGTAAGTAAGTAACGGAGAGTTTTGCCTCCCTTGGGGTATTTCACAGTATATAGTGGATTTGCATCTCCGCCGACGTCGTTAACCGAAGTTACCTTACTGCTAGAGATACGTGAAGCATTGCTCTAACTTGCCTTCACAAGGCCAATGTGCGATCAGTCGATGGCTCCAAATGGGCTGACAACGCTGGATGTAAAGCGTGTCGGAGTGGAGTATCGATTCTGATGTTCTCCGACCAGGATTCGTACCCCGACTGCACTGGTAAAAACCGAAGGTGCATACCACTACACCACCGTCACAGGTTATCAACTAGTACAATTTTATAACTAGTAGATTATCAACTAGTAATACCGTATCAACCAATAAAACTTTATAACTTGTAGGATACCAAATTATAATAGTTTTGCATGAAAACGACGTGGATTTGATAAAATTAAAACTAAGTAAGCTTTAACCGTACATATTCAATAACTGAAACAAAGTTTTTATTTGCCGTAGGAACTTTACATATTTAATACTTTTGGACGGTTAATTCGAATCTGAAATCCGTTTTTCGTAAAACTTATTGGAATGTATTAGTGAAATTCAAATATGTATATTGGCGGTTGTAACCTGACGATAAACTTAGTGCCCTTTCTACTCCGATGTGCTTCTGGTGGAAAAATCACTTGAAGAATCTTCGACAATTTTCACCTGTTCGTAAGTTACATTGCCAATATAAACAATAAGAGATCAGCAATGGCACCCTCCGTAACTGAGTAATTCTATAAGTCTGTGGAGAACGTACCAGGTGCATTTAGCAACAAGACAGCAGAGATCTTAGTAAGTTTTGGTTTTTGTGGAGCTGTGGCACAGTGATGAGCGAGTTGAACTTGCAATCCAAGGATTGCGGATTCGACCCCCATTCACGCCACAGTGCGAAGGATGACGTCTTCGCTAGAACCATAATTTTTTATAACTATAGGTTATCTTATCAACCAATAATACATTGTTTGTTAGGTCATTTCTAAGTCAATAATGACTAAATAAATGGTACGCATTAATGTATATTATAGTTGCGTTCTTCATTTTGTTAGAAAGAGAACGTCTTCTTCGCAAGAACAATAGGCCATATTTATATGTTTGTTGTACGCCACAAATGATGCCTATAATGCAATAGGCGTATGTACTCTTTTGATGCCGTATTGTGTAATGTGCCTGGTTGTAAATCTCTCTGAGTTGAATGATTAGAAAGAAAAATAATTACGAAAAAAATTTTCAATCTATAATTTGACTTACATTTTTACTAGATGGCTTTATATATACAAAAACCGTTTTGGTTTTTATTGCTGGTTCTGTAGTAATCTGGTTCGTAGTTGGTGTTGTTGATGCTGTTGATGTGACAGGATATTCATTGCGAAATTGATCTGTAAATATATGAAATGTAAGACGTATGCAAACTCACGCTCTACACTTTCAAACAAAATATATTAACATATATGTATAGATTTAATGCAGCAAAACACAAAATTTCGGAGACTGCAAATTAGACAGACAACCGTTAACATGGAGAAACCTAACTAAAACATCAATCGCAAGCCATCGGTCATTGACTCTGAGGCCCTAAAAACATCACTTTTCAGTGCAAAGAAATGAATATTATTGTAGTTTTATCGATTTCCCAGTGGGCCTTCAAGGCCAAGCAACGTCCTGATAACGTTGATGAAACGTTCGAGATGTAGAAACAGTACAGACGTTGTGGTAACGTTGTTGCAATGCCGTGTGACCATGGTATACACACCGGGTTTTTGTATTGAATTATTTCAATGCAATGACACAATGACAAGGGATCTTTATTATATCGTGTTTACATGAGATACTACATTCTAAACACGCTTCTAACATCCGCTATAAACCGTTTAACCTAGGGGGTCTTAGTATGTAAACAGAGTGTTATAACAACATTTGTTGGTAATATTATAACCGGAAAACTCATGAAAATTCACAAGATAAGCTAATTGAAATTAAACATAATGTTGAATTTAATTCCACAATAATGCAAAAAATGTTATGGGAAAAAAATGTAGGGAGGGGGGAGTGATTTAGCTATTACCACGCTTCTCCGTTTGGCCTTTTGACATAAGACACTTAATCAATCAACTTAAATTAGATTTTATAATACACCACTGGAAGATTTCGTGAAATAAAACAAAAACACCTGCATTTACGTTTTCTCAACCTGAGGTATTAACGAAATTATGTTGGTAAATTAAGAAGGCTCTGACCAGAGTATGGTGTTTCAATAAATTTCACGTGGAGATCTACCGTTTTCAGGAAACAGTGAAAAGATTTACTGCTGTTGTAAAATGTTTTACAAGAATTCAAGGGGCTATGTGTATAAGGAGATAATAAAATAAAATAAACATGATCACAATATTTTAGTTGTACGTTAAAATTAATACGATAGAAACACCTTCTTGGAGACCCATCAAAAGGTGTTTTTTTACCATGCTGTATGCGCGTTTTGCACGAAAGACATCAGATTTGTCGAAGATAAAACGGTTGCTGATGTTTTGTAAACATGTACTTCCAAGTTCTCGCAGTTGCTGTTATAGCAATCTACAGTGTTTTTTTCCAGTGTTTTTTCTTCTGATGTATCAACAACGTATCGTATCAACATATCGTATCGTATCGTATCAACAACAGAATGTATGTTTCAATCATTCGACCCCGTGATATAAAATTAGGTAATGTTAGTTAAAATTACACACAGCAACAAGCAACAACATAAAAAGTTTTCACTATCCGCTCCACAAAGAAAAATTAAAACCCATCCCAGCCTACACAAACTAATGAGACACCTCTATACCAATTCGCCACTGGAGACTGGATGGTACATACTAACGAAAATAGCCAACGGAGGTGTTCTAAGAAATAGGTGCTCTATAGGGGTGTCCTTACTGGCAAATGGAGGTGTTCTAACGAAAAACTCAATTTTATGTTCCTAGCAAATTGAGCTGTTCTAAGAAATTATTTTTCTTCTCCTGGCAAAAAGAGGTGTTCTAGGAAGAAAACGTTCGGTTCCTGGCAAAATGAGGTGTTCTAGGAAGAAATAATTTACTTCCTGGAAAATTGAACTGTTCTAAGAAAAATAATTTTTGGGATTCCATGCAAAAAGTGGTATTCTAGGAAGAAATAATTTTGTTCCTGAAAAATTGAGCTGTTCTAAGAAAAAATAATTTTTGCGCTTGAAAAATTGTTTTAGTTTCTGGAAGATTGAGGTACTCTAAGGAAAAAAGCAGTTGTTCCAGGCAAATTTAGGTGTTCTAGGATAATAAAATTATCTTCCTGGGAAATGGAAGTGTTCTAGAAGACTTCAGCAACTTTATAAAATTCTACTAAAAAAGTCGTTCCTGGCATTTCAGAAAACCTGTTTTCCTAGAACACCTCCGTACTAACTAAAGTAGCTAACTATATAAGTATACATAAATATTTCATCACCTAGCTACAATGGTGAGGAGATGTAAAATGTAAAACTTCTAAAGTGTCTTGGAAAAGGATATAAACAACAACAAAGATAACCAGTCAAGCCACACTAACGTTCACATTTGAGAAACTAGAGTATAAAATGTGACTAAATTTAGTGGTGGTGCTGTGCCAGGGTAGTTACAATTTCCATAAATAATACAAACAAGAGTTCGAGGTTATATACCTTGAAATTCAGGATCCTGGTCCCCATAACATTATGCATCCTACTTACCCTCACGTATATAATATATAGGCATCTACTCATCTAGTAATCTAGCTATGTAGTTATTTGTTTATAACATCATATTTTACCTCTGTATGTCCGGAAGTTGTTCGCATAGAATCCAGCGTTTTTGTAACTTGGATACTAGTTAGCATTTTAATTACTCATTCAAAAAAGTAGTTGGAGTAAACAAAAAAGTGAGTGAGAGAAAACAGCTTAGCGACTAGTTGGACTAGGCTAATAAAATGTCAAACGACTGTTAGAGGAAAGAGAAAAATCTTACCTCGAAGTAAACTTTCTTCGTGGAAGACATGACACTCACAATCTTTGCTATTACCACTTTACTGCATAAACAGCACACTCCCAACACTTTCAGACTCTCTTCTTTACGAAACGTATTTAATTATTTTATATTAACATTTTGAAAACTTTTTTCACTTCAAAACAAACGCGTTCACCACGTTTAAAACTATTTTCTAGAAGCTTGAAAACGGATTCTTTATTGTTTTAATTAAAATTTTAAATCTAACCCCCGTGAGAAAAACTACTTGAAAGAAAAGCTTATTGTGGTTCAATAATAACAGCAAAGTTACGACCGACCTGTCCAAATCTGGCCGAGAAAGTGCTGTGACCATACGGAAATTTTTTTGAGCTTGCCATGTTTTATTAGTCGTTCTTCCTACGGAGGTACCGTTCGCTGCAGGTCGATACGTGCCGGTAATTGGAAAGAAGAAACGAGTAATCTAGTCTATCACCCTTCCTTAACGTAATATTTCTTTTGATATTATTTTGTTAGCGGAAAAGTACAAGTAAGAAGTTATGAAAATAGTAATGGAAAAATAAAATAATATTCGCGAGTTTTATTGGTTATTTGTATAATAACATGGTATTTGCTATTTATCAAGAAAGAATTCATATACTCTTAGAACAGCCTAAAAAATACAGTACTTAATTTTCAGAAGAATGAAAATGGAAATTTGAAAAAACGGTACGTAGAAATATATATAAATAAAGCACTCTGATATTGAAGAAACTAGAAAATACTTTTGATTTCAAAGCTTCCTCAAATAATCGCGAGAACATATATTTCCCAAATATTGTAAAAATATATTTATATGGCCTATATTTTTGAAACAGAAATGAAGTGTTTAGTGGACTGTTCCTTCGCAAAACGTTGTTTGTTGTTGTTTGTAAATTACACTAAATGAAATAAAAAACTTAAATAAATAGACTTTCTTTGAATCGAAATGTCTCAAATCTGACACTTAGAGGTGTCTCAACCATAAGCATCGCGTGGCTTAACCTGAGGTATTTAGTCTCATTATAAGTACTATCTCAAATCTAACGTTCAAGTCATTTTAATGATTCCAATGGAGACACCTCTAGGCTCATGTAGAGACACTAGGGACTCCAATGAAGACATGTAGGTGACTCATTTGAAGACGTTTATATGCCTCATATTTACTATTTGATAGAACCATTGGAGACAACAAAATATCTCCGCTAGAGATATTTACGTGTTTCAATCCGAGGCATTTTGTCTCAATACAGGTACTGTCTTAAAAATACACCTAAATGCCACCATGTAAGGTATCGTACTCCTTCAGTGTAGCTAAAACGTTATATATCAATAATTTACTTAAAGGTATTGAACGGTTCCTTACATGTTCTGTTGCCATAAACCTTGACAATGATCATGCCGTAACTGATGGCAAGGCTTGTTCTCGCGTTAATTCGTTTCAGAAACAATTGGAAAGTCATTCCAGCGTATGATTTTGGTATGAGTGTTAACCACTAGAAATAAAGTCATACTAGTATACTGTTAACCACTAAAAATAATACAAGTAATAGCTGTATAATCAACATTTCACCCTTTAATGCATAACCACATATCCTGGTTATATTAAACTTCCTATTAGAAACGTTTATAATTTTATGACGAACCAGGGGGTCTTATCAACTATTTATTAACTTTAACTTAATTTATTAACTTATATTTCCAATAATTAACCCCCTGGAAAAAGCAAAAATAATAAGAAAAAATAAATGAACAATTATTTGATTTGTTCCCGGGAACACTCTCTGCGTAAAGATGTTGTAGATATTACCATTCCTGATTATCTGAACTTAGAAGGGTATTACATGACTTCCACTGTACTATTTGAAAAATATTGCATCGAATACTGCTACCCTGATGCCAGTTAGTTTTTGTGTACCAGTAATTGCACACATCAAGGATGCACTATGAAGACATATTTGCGCCAAGTCATCAAGACTCAAAAAGTCTCCTGGGAAAAGTTAAAATAAAACGAGATATTTTTAGGAGACTATTTTACTAACCTGTATATAATGCATTTCTCTACCAGAATTGTATGCACGTTTCTGAGATTTGAACAAATTATTGCCCACTACGGATAACGGTCGCTTACTGTCGAAGTTGTACCTCTTTAACTGATCAATGACAAACATTTCAGTACCATTTGACGATGTGTGCATAGTGTTTCCATTCAATGAGATGTAGTACTTTATCGTTCTTGACGTTAAAATCACACGGTTGTTATAGCCAAGATTCCAATTCGAACCTGTAAAATATTTTTATGTATATACTCTATTACTCCGTTTTAAAGCACATCATTGCCGAATTAGCGCGCAACATGAAGTGTGGAATAAGAATAAAACATTTTTAACTTTCCACTTTTTAGAAGAGCTGGTTTCTTTAAATCACTTTAGCACATCATTAATTCAGAACCCATTCTGCATAACATTTCCATACAAATATTATTGTAACCCGTCATTTGAGAGATAATAATTTGAGCAAGCTTCTGCTTGTGGTAAGAATTTATTTAACTACAGCTCTAATTCCAAATCTATCCCAAGAAATAAAGCTGCTGGTTTAGATGATTTAAATTGCAACATTATAATAGATCTTTATGGACACTTAAAAGACCCACTGTTTTAGCAAATCAATCGAAAATGTATCTTTCATGATGATCTAAAAATAGAAAAAAGTAACACCAATATTTAAAGCTGGTGATACAGCTGTATTAAAGAACTACAGTCCAATTTCTGTTTTGCCAATTTTTTCGAAAAGCCTTGAACGAATCATGTATAACAGAATTTATTCATACTTAGTTGAAAACCAACTACTTTATACAGAGCATGCAATCTTGCAACTTGTAACTGACATCACAAAAGCTTTTTCTAAAGGAGAAGTTACTTTAGTTGTATTCATAGATTTGTCCAAAGCATTTGAAACGGTTAATCACAGCATTTTGCTACAAAAGCTTGAATTTTATGGAATTAGAGGAAAAACAAACGACTGGCTCAAAGGATATTTACAAAATAGAAAACACCATATTAGTTATGATAAAGGGAAATTAACAGAGCCACTTTATATTACTTGTGACATGCCACAAGGCTCTAATCTAGGACCTCTATTATTCATTTTGTAAGATAATGACATCTATAAATCTTCATCTGAAATTGCACAAATTATCTTTGCTGACGACACAATCTGGATAAAATCTAGAACATCTTTTTCTTGAAATGAACAATGAACTAAGGAAAGTCTCACACTGGTTTTAAGTAAATAAATTATCATTAAACATGTAAAAAAAAAGTATTCTATTTTTCATACACAATATCAAAGAAAAAAGATTCCATCTGATCTACCAATACTTCAAATTGAAGATATAGATAGAAAACGACATACAGTTTCTAAATTCTTGTGTATTTATATTGATGAACATCTAACATGGAAACATCATATCGATACTATATGCACTAAATTATCAAAAACTATTGTTTTCAAAGCAAGATTAGTTTTACCAAAACACTTGTTAAGACAACTATACTTTTCTTTTATACACAGTCACCTAACATATGGAAATATTTCTTGGACAAGCAGCCATAAAACAAAGTTGCTTTCATTGGATCGTCGGCAAAAGCACGCAGTTCGTGTAATAAATTTTAAAAATCGTTTTAAACCTAGCAAACCACTTTTTACAAAGATGAAAATCATGACTCTTTATGAAATTATTGTTTTTCAAATACTGTGTTTTACTTTGAAGTGTAAATTAGGGCAGCGCACCGTATATTTCATGACATTTACCATATAAAAGATTCTGAAAAATACACAACAAGATCAAATGTATAAAATAAAACAAAAGTTAAGACCAAATATGAAAAATTCAGTAAACGCGCACCACACATTTGGAATAAACTAAATAGTAATGATATTAGTTTCATAATGTTCAAAGAGAAAGTAAAAAAAAACACCTCGGTGAAATTGAAGACATCTATCTTTATTTCTAAAAATAGAATAACTACTATATTACTAAACTTTTGAAAAGTCTGATTAAACGAGTTAGCTAAGTTTTATGCACAGTTCTCGGTGATAAGACGCATATGAGGTACCGTACTTTGTAAGTAACCGTAAACTTGCAATTTTTTTATATTTGATTTTACGGCTTTTATTGATTTTTGGATACTGAATGCAAAGTATACTTACAGAGTTAAAAAGAAATTCTATCTAATTTATGTAAGAATCCACCAAAATTAGCTGATACGCTTCGTATAAGACTCCGCAAATTCTTCTTCTTAACGTTTTCTCTCCTCCTTTGTTTCTTTAAAATGGAAACGATTTTTTCATGTTTGTAAAACCTTTTTCGAACTATTTTTATGATTTCATTAAAACTAACATTCCTTCACACTTGTGTGAAGTTACTAGGCAGCATTTCTCTGTATTTTTATCAAAAAGCAAGACACCATTTTTTGAAGGTAAACCGTGTTTTATAGGAGAAATTGATTTATTTTATGTGTATAGAAGCTTTTTCTGTCTGATTTTGTATTATTTCAACATCTAAACAGACTTGTGTGAAATATCTAAGATGTAGCTGAAGTATTTCTAGCAATTTTTGCGAAAATTCGACATAGATGTTTTTTAACGAAAACCGGGTGAAAGTCAGATGGGTCACCCGAAGACAACCTCTTATTTTATGAGTTTAAAAGCTACTTATATCTGGTTTTTGTATAATATTCATAAATCTAGCTTAGCTTGTGACCTATTTAAAATTTCTAAGCTGTAGCTCAAAAATCCAACATACTCTTTTATTGCTGGATTTCCGGGTTACTGTCCAAGAGGGAAAACCAACGGTGTAATTTATGGGTATGAGAGCTTTTCTTCCGGCTTTAATTGTATTATTTACATAAACCTATCCTAGCTTGAGACCTGTGAAAAATTGTAGACTGCTTGTAGCCTCTTGTTAGTATACTAGAAAATCACCGAACAGGAAGTGGTGGAAAATAAGCTTTTTGAAAAAAACAGATAGCTGCGCCCAAACGTTCTTCCATAGAGAACATTAAGAATAATGACAGTCTCGTTAAGTTTTATACTGGATTGCCAAATTATGCTGTGTTTTGTAGGCTATTTAATAGATGGACTTAGTGGCGGATCCAGAGGTTATCGGTTCTCACCATCTGTACGATAAGTGCTCTTCTTCTTTGATCCCTGATGTATCTCTTTATATAGGTTGTACGCCAACGTCCCCCTATAACATGTGTTTCTTTATCTTTATATTATGTTTACTATGAGGACGTCCTAATTACGTCTAAGGGGATGATCATATGAGGCGGGCTAGCACGGTTAAGCGGGCTGGCTCGGTTATGCGAGCTAATTTTTACACTGCGATCATATGAGAAAAACTAGCCTGGCTAGACGGGCTGAAGAAACGAGACATCACGTGGCATTGTTTTGATTCACTAAAATCAGCCCGGTTAACCGGGAAAGCCTGGTTAAGAGCGATCACATGAGAAAGGTTCATCCCGCTTAGGCGGGATCCCGTTAGACATCAACCGAGATCTCGGCTAAGCGGGCTGGCCCGGTTATCATATGATCACACGGCTTTTTTATTAAGAAATTTTCTACTTCAGCGGGATCTCGGTAAAACGAGTCAGCCCCCTTAACCGGGCCAGCCCGCCTCATATGATCGGCCCCTAAGTCAATCGATCTCTATTGCCGCATCGGATGCAATTATTTGCTATTTTTCATTGATGTTTTCAATTATGGTTAGTAGACGAGTCTAAAATTTCTATTGCTGCAAAACATTTTGATCATAATAAGTAAACCTCGTGGAAAGAAATATAGTTTAAATAATGAGTGTGCGTAGTGCGTTAAGGCGAAAAATAAAATATCCCTAGAAAAGAATTTATAAAGAGACCGAAAGTTGTACATTAAACAAACTTGAAGAGAAAGTAAAAAATAAAGAATTAGTGAGATATATTTTTGCAGAGAAGTTGAACTTTGGTACTTTGGGTAATGATTCCTTCGCTGCTTTAGGTAAATGACGTTATTAATAAATTCAGTAAAATGACACCTTCATCTTTTTATGAAACCTTTTTAGATAGAAGGAAATATTATATAGATATACACAAGAAGTAGATGTATCAGATTAAGAATGTGTGAAGATATTATAGTTAGTTAGTTTTACCAAGTTTTTCCCTAGGGGTAGTTTTTGGCTTTCTTACTCTTTTAAATAATATAATTCTTGCGTTTTTAGTATACAAAAGAAGACGAGAAAAAGGCATGAAAAACTATATCTAAATAAACAAGAAAGCCGGGAGACTATTCATCTGAGGGAACTTTACCCACGCCTACTACTGTACTAATTGTAAATTTCCACTATGTGGATATTTCCGCGCGTGCGGTTTTTTTGGTAAAATCTAAAAATACGCACGGATAATATTCTGATGCACGTATAGAAAAATAAGTTCGTATTGATTCTACCTGTACGCGAGTACGTATAAAATGAGCCAATATCAGCAACTAGAATTTCTACATAAGTCAGAAACAACCTACCTACTCAAAAGGAAGCAAGTGCGGATACCTTGACAAGATCTATGTTAATGCAGAAACGAAACCAGATAACAGGAACAACAACATTTTGATGAGTTGTGGAATATGCAACGGGAAGAAGTTCACATGAACGAAAGCCTGCGAATTTTGGAGCAGATAAGAAACCAAAACCAGCAAACCCAAAATTTCCAACCATAATTAATTGTAGTTGGTGAGGAAGAAGCAAATATGGATCCTGTGGATACATTTGAAACTGAAACAACTGAATTGGATTTTGAAATGTTCATTGACGAAGTAAAAGGCTATCCGTGTCTGTGGAATACATCTTTGAGGTCATACAAAGAACAACCCAAACGAAAAGTAGCATGCTAGCATGATTGCATACACCAGAAAAGCTAAAATGTTGAAGAAGCAAAGAAACTTTACTTGATTTTGAGGATGGATATATGCTGTCACCAAAATCTACAATTGCTTAAGGGGTAAACCCCCTCGAATTTTTCAAAAAAATCACAAAAAATATTCATGGTAATTCTAACTCAAAATTTATCGCTGATTTCGAATTTGAAAACGATTTTCGTTATAAAGCAATAGCTTTCTAAATATTGGCATTTTTTTACTGATTGCCAGAGTTTTCTTCCCTAGCAACGTGCATAGCAACAGAGACACAACCTTTCCTATCTGGTCCCAAAAAGGTCCTGAGTGCGAGGTTGGGCGTTTTTATTTCGCTTCACCTCTATATATCTACTTTGCTTTTTCGGTTAAGTCATTAGCTGGAAGTCATAGAGCATTTATATGTCTATAATCAGCTTCGAACTGTAAACATCAGCAACAAACAGAAAGTGTAAAATGGGTAAAGATTGCTGTGTCAAACAGAGAACAAATGTGTATAAGAAGAGGAGAGGATTTAATTGATAGAAATCAGATGTAAAACCTGTTACAAATGTCGAGAATGTTCCTGTTAGCTAGCTACAGCTAGCTAGCTGCTATCAAATGGTCTTGGCTGCAGTCTGATAAATAATGTAGCTAGCTAAATTACGAATCAACATCTGTAAATAATAATTCTGTATTATCCAATCTGAAATCGACTTTTCCACAACATCTGTAT
>JANTOQ010424461.1:0-11738 GCA_027564595.1 Bythotiara depressa
TGTAACTCCTTCTCATCTAAGTTTACACTGTTATTTCTCAATAGAGTGTAACTCCTTCTCATCTAAGTTTACACTGTTGTTTCTCAATAGAGTGGTAACTCCTTCTCATCTAAGTTTACACTGTTGTGTCATGCTGCAAGAGCGTGTTTATACCTCCTGGTTATATTAAATTTTCCATTAGAAAACTTTATAATTTTTATGAGGAACAGGGGTCTTATCAGCTTTCACCAAATTTATTTTACATTATATTTCTAATAATTAGCGCCCCTAGGAAAAGCAAAATAGAAAGCAAATTAATGATTTGATTCCTTTCCGGGGGTAATGTTTAAAGGCGTTGTTTCGTTGGCATCTGGAAAATGTTCGAGTCAAGTTCCGGTCGTAATAAAAGGTTGAAAAACGTTTATTGTGAGGATAAAATAAAATAGTTTTTCATATAAATTGAACACTACAGCACCATAATATCTTGAAATGAGATTTAGTTACTACCATTAGGCAACACCGTAATATTTTGAAATAAGACTTAATAGTCACTACCACTAGGCTACAGCAACATGATATTTTGAAAGGAGACTTGCTCGCTACTACTAAAATCTTGGACATTAATTATGGCACTTTTTGCTTTTTATGCTAATTTGGGTGTTAGCACTTTACCCTTCTCGTGCCCATTGCACGAGTTGAGAGTTAGGTGTTTGTAGGAAACCGCGTGGGATCGCACGTGTCACTGTAATTTATCAAAACACATCCAAGAATTTCCTTATTTCACCGATCTACATATCGTATGACGTCAGAAAGTCCTCAAATAGACCAATTTGGAGAAAAGCGAGTCCACTCGCCTTGTCCAACAGTGCTACATAGCCACGTAAACTGGAAAAGTTTAATTCTTTCCGTAGTTATATCTATGAACAATTTCGTAGCACTTGTGGCACATGATATTTGAATTTTGGGCGCTTTGTCCCATTATACTATGGCCAAGATTGTAGACTACAGGATCATAATATTTTGAAAGGAGACTTGCTCACTACTACTAGACTACAGCACCATCATATTTTGAATGGGGACTTAGTCACTACCACTAAGGCTACAGCACCATAATAATAGGCAGTTTATTATAGAACAAGAGTTTACCAAAAACTATCAGAAACAACAAACTATTCAAAAAATCTTCCTTCAGTATTTTCGACGACATTTTAATACATTTCAACGAAAGGTACACATTTTCATAAATATATATAGATTGCGGAATATTAAGTCAACTTTGGAGAAAAGTACCTTCTATATATTTTAATGCAAAAACAGGATGGAAATTATGGATACTTTCCAAAAACTAAAAAGATTATAGAATAATTAAAAACTCTTCATTAACGAACTCTATTAAGCCTGGGAGGGCTTATGATCAAATATGATCAAAAACCATGTTCTCCCTATATATACTTTTGTTTATAGCGTAGCTGATTATATATTTAGAAAATAATTCCTTTTAAAAGGAAAATCAACGTACTTACTTTAAAAACACCCATATAACCCATACAAATTGCTGACATCACCACCACGTTTTATAACGTTATGGGTCAAATATTTTGACCTAATTATCAAGACAATAGTGACTTCAGTAAAAATTCCAATGCTTATTTCCATAAGATTAAGAGAGTAAAACTGACCCTCCCTCAGGATTTCACCGGCCAAAAAAAAGTCCAGGCTTAATAGGGTTAAAAACGTTTTCCTTTCTATTTAATGTATTTATTAAAATTTCATGATAAATTGGACGGTTCTAATAGTTTGACTATGAAATAGATTGCTTCATAAAAGCTGTTCTGTTTGGGTTAAAACTTGAAACATATTTCATAAACATAATTTTTAATTTGTATGTTTCGCATGTTCAATGCAATTAATATTAACTTTTAACGCATGCGTACAAGCGGGACATGGAAAGTTTGAAATAAGAAGGCTTTAAACGTTGACGTAGTGTAGCAAAAACAACCCTTCTGATTGCCGTGTGTTTGGCATATAGGCATGTAGGCATAAATTTAAACTTAACATTTTCATGAAATTCGGGAACGATCTATTAAGTTAAAACTTCAAAAACTACACGCTTTTCTTTTTATAAGCACCAGTCAGTAACTTTCAGTTGAATCTCAACCTTGCTTATTTTTTTACGTTTTGAGCCTGAAGTGGTACTTAGATGGTGCTTATTGAATTATCGAAACGCTTTATGTAAAATTTCTGGAATAACTTTGGTTTCTATTAGAAAATAGAGATCCAAACACCGGAAATGAAAACAAAGCATAATTCATGATGCACAAAAATAGTTTTTCATTTACTTAACAGACAGTAAATGACACAATGCTGTCAGAAAGAAAGGTAATCTCAACTTCCCTACTGACTTCTTTATCCACAAATCCATCCTGGGTAACGCTTTCATTATTGGCATTAAACAGCACATCATTATGGGATAAATCATCTCCACCTGTGTCTTCTTCGTTATCAGTAAAGAACTCAACATCATTCGCAGTGACGATATCATCATCAGGGGAATGACTCTCCTCACATCCATTTGTGAGTAGAACTTCATCTACTGGATCCATTCACCTTGAGACTAGAGTTGATGCTTAGATGGTGTTTATTTTTTTGGCTAATTTTCAGCTTGTGATGCTTATAAAAGTGTTACTTATAAAAGAAAAACCTGTATCACTTTTTCACGTTTCTAAAAATAAAGCATATAAACCTTTAAACCGTTTAATACATAAGCATACCTCCTGGTTATATTAAACTTCCTATTGGAAACCCTTATATTTCTATGAGGAATCAAGGGTTTTATCTGCTTTTACCAAATTTATTTATTTTACATTATATTTCCAATAATTAGACCCCCGGGAAAAGCCAATTGAGAAAAGAGACTTGGCAGTATATTCTATTTTTGATGTTATTTCTATAATGTGCGCTAAATAACGAACCAAAAAAATGTTAATCCTTAGATGCATAGTGCCTACGGAAATCGATAGCCATTTATTTGGTATTTTACATTCTCCAGGGGGTTAATTATTGGAAATATATTGTATAATAAATTTGTTAAAAAGCTGATAAGACCCCCTGATTCCTCATGAAATTATAAAGGTTCCCAATGAGAAGTATAATACAACCAGGAGGTATGCTTATGCATTAAAGATTTAAAATGCACGTGTTTTTTTAAGTATATGTATATTTTATTTTATATTCTTCATTTTCTTTTGTTTTTTATTATATCTTCTTCTTCTTTCAGGAAATATAACACGACAGTATTCTGCGAAAAAGTGAGGCGGTTGGAGCTCCCCTAACGCCCTTCTCTGTTCCGTCGTGCCTTATAATTACTAAATTGTGCGCGTGATTGCAAGGATTGAAGGGAATATCCGTTCAACGTTTCCCCCAGGATGTTGCTGCCATCTAGCGTTAAGACAGTAAACAATACCCCAAGGACGGGGTTGATTGTTCGCTACTACATGATAATAGCATGTAGAACGGGCGGCAGGTTGCATCTGTAAATAGTCGCCATTCCTTAATCAAAAATAAAAGGAAAGTAGAGGTGACATGATACAAAAACTTTATTAGGGATTTCATCATCAAGAAGCAAAGCTATTTAACTAACATATTCTGTCTCAAGATAACAGAAATTTCCATTTCCATTTGGCTTAAAAATAATTAAGCTTTGATATTTATACCTAACACATACTTATAACTTATTAAAGCACGTAAGCACGCAGGCACTTCGATCATGCAACACGATTTCGTGGGTAATATAGAGGTATTAAAGCTAAACGTTCGCTCTGATTGTAGAGACATAATTCTATACGGAATGGCTCAAGACCTATCCAGATCGTAGGAAAATATTTATGTATTTTTTACGCGGAAAGTTGAATAGATTTCGAATTTGCATTTTATTTCGCGCAGAATTTCTTTAAGTGGAAATTCAATGGGAAAAAATTGCCATATACGTTATAATGATTTCACAAACATTAATTTCGGGACAGGTCTATTACCAAACATAGACTAAAACGATGACCTATTCTAAGTCTCTATCAATAAAGGTACAATTTAACATTTTCCCGAAGCATTTCGATGTTAACGTATTCAATTTCTACCATGGTCCTCACAGTCAAACCCTAAATATTCGAGTTAATAACCAATGCCTTGTTTTTGTACAAACCTTCGTTGCGTTACTGTAGACAATTGAAAGAAGTATCTCTCGAAACGTAGTCCAACGTTAAAATCATCCAGGTCCATGACATGATAAATATATGATATCATTATGAACATTTTATGGTGTTTATTTAGTTTAATTAAGGATAAACATAACCTGAAATCGATATTTTTTTGCCAAAATTAAACTTTTTCATAATTTAAAAGCTTATTTTGTGTAGAATATTTAGTTAAAATTATAATTATAAATTTCTCAACAGAAAAGCCCCAAAATAATAAAAAAATTAATTAAAAAAAATTGTTTGCAAAGAGAGATTAACCTTCTTAACGTTTGTTCTAACTGTTACTATGATAACGAACATTACCCCTTCCTTTGCTTTCTTATTTTGTAAGAAATCACAACTTATTGTTATATGCCAAAAGATGAGTAAACAAACCCGCCTCATGGGACGTGATCAACTGCAATCTTAATGGCATTCCGTTATTTTAGTTTATCCACCCCTAATAAACTTTAAAACGCTGTTTAATAGAAACGTTCTTTTGTGCTATTCCCCACCTTTGAAGAGCGAAAAGGTATTAGAGAAAATCGAGATATGAATGAATAAAGTGCGGTGATGCAATTTTTCAAACATTTTTATGTGTAATTAACACGTTGTACTGATTTTCTCTTCACCAATCTAAAATAAAACAACACCTGAGACATGGTTTTGGAGTGTAGAACATGCATGAGCGTTCCGATAATATAATTTTCGACTAGAAAACACGAGGCTGTTGTACATGTTCGAACATGTATTTCTTCTTTTAAATAAAATATTAATTAATAATATTATGATAGTTGGATAGACCGCCATTTACTTAGCTTTTAAAAAATATATACAATTATGAGTGAAAATAAATATATGAAAAGATATTGGAGCTGTAGCACAGTGGTAGCGAGTTAGACTTGCAATCCAGAGGTTTGCGTGTTCGAGTCCTATCTACGGCACAATGCAAATGAGGACCAAAATCCATATGTCATGTTTATATATATATATTTTTGCGTGTGCCACAAATGATGCCTATAATACGTGAATGTGCCCTTGTGATGCAGTATTGTGAAATGGTCATGTTTGTAAAGAGCTGAGCCGAAAGTCTATAAGAAATAAAATATGGAAAGTTGCCTTGATTTCGGACACAATACGTTGTTTTCGTGCAATCTTCATTATATTAAAATATGATTAGTGGGCACATCGTGGTCAAACAACGTCCTGACAACGTTGAAGAAACGTTACAGATGTTGTTGTAACGTTGTTGTAACGTCGTGTGACCACGGTGTTCCCACTGAGTGATCGTGATGTGCCCACTGAGTGATCGTACATCTAGTAAAAATAATTAATGTTTAATTGGAAATCAATAATGAGATGACATATATATTTATTTATTTATTTACTATGTTCGAACTCGCCTTAATTTTCTAAATGCTTAATTTTGTTTGCCTTAAATATGTTCTGTCTTAATTTTCAATAATAAAGGTATCTATCTAATTAACCAGTATTCGGGTAATCCCGCATTAATAGGGCTTGGCAAAGCAAAAATGAACAAAACTGAAAAGAGTACGCGTAAAAGTAGGTTGGATTCGCCACTATAAATAATTTATTTTATGGACATGAGTGATTTAAACGAGTCAGGAGATACCTCACATCATCAGGCAGTGAGATGTTGAAATAAATGATATCGTTGGGAATAAGATAATAACATGTGTTTCATGTAATTTATAATTTCTTAAAAGAAACAAACACAATAATAGCTAAGATAATCAGATAATAAATAAATTAATATGATATAGCAAGGCGATCTAATGGCGATATTTATTATGAAACATTACTTCAGAACATGCTCGGAGTATTTAAAAATATTTTCATCTCGATTTTTATCACCAATGGATATTATGGAAAGTCAACGAATACACCAAAATAGAAATAAATATAAGATATAATCCGTTTCCGTTTCATATATTATGTATGACAATTAATAACATTAGTGCATCGTATATAAACCTTAAATTAATTGTTTTAAATACTTCCTCTTTATCAGTAAAACATTTGCGGTATCTACGAAAGCCTTGAAGCTTCAAATAATGTCGGCATGAAATCTCACGTGTGAGGTAATAACGTTTTTGTATTGAATAGCATTTGTTTTACGTGACTATAAGTTGGCTTATTTTAGATTTGAAAGCAATAGCTTGGGAATTAACATGACAACACAACAGCATATATCGCAATATTTAACAAATTCACAATTGATGAGCGTTAAGAGGATAATCGGCATTATTCAAGCATATTCGCATATTGCATTATAAGCATCATTGTGGCGAACACAAACATATAAACATGACCTATGGTTCTTGCGAAGGGGTCATCCTCCTCAATCTAACGTAAATGGGAGTCGAACCCGTAACTCTTGGATTACGAGTTCAACTCACTCATCGCTGTAAATATTAAAAGCATATTTCTCTGTGCTGTGGATAGAACTCGCAGCCTCTGGATTGAAGATCCAACTCGCTACCACTGTGCCACAGATACATATTCTCCCATTTCTTCCCTTCTATATATTTTTCTCGTTTTGTATACATAAATATTTGTTCTATCAATGGAGTTATTATGAAACCTTTTCTATGACATGATTATGTTTTTACCAGCATGTAATCATGGTAATAAGGGGTAGTTACATTTCCATGACAACTCGAAATTAGCAATAAATCAAAAGGCATTTAACGTAGATGCGAATTAACAAAGGAAATTATGTTACAAAAACATTTAAACGTATAAATACTTCGGTAGCTGAATTGAAATTTTTATTGAAAAGACACGAATCAAAGAGGTAACATACCTCGTAACGCAAATAGAGGAATCGAATTCTGAGAGGTAGCTACTTATACACGAAGGTATGCATTTTTATATTTAAATAATTTTAGCTGGTTTTATCATATTACTAGTAGACTAATTATTTATAGAGCTGCAATGAATTTATGAAAAAACTTACGTACGAAAACTCAGAGCCGCTAAACGCATTTTAAAAGCGATCATGTTCATAAAAATGTCATCACGGTTGGTAAACTCTGCGCTGTGAATATTTTTTTAATCATCCCGAATGCCAGACTAATTTACGCCCAGAATAGAAGTCGCGGGTTAAAAAGCAACGTTGTCGTCGAAGTTAGAGCGAACACTCTACACATAAATAAAATAGATAAAGCAAGGAGTTTTTAAAAACACACGAAGACGTGCTTCCAAAAGTAAACTGAAAAGAAGAGATTTGTTGTCCGTTTAATTAAAAAATATATTTTACCAGTGGGCCCGTCGTATAGTTAAATGTCTTTCAGGCGCATGGAACAGGTTGTCAATGCTATAAACGTTCCTGGGAACGAAGTTGTGGATATTTAAATGAGCAAATCCTTAAAAATACGTACGCGAAAAGAAGAAGGAATTTATTAGAATGTTAAATTACTTAAAAAACGTTTTGAGGAAATTGTTACACCTTTCATCATAAGAACACGATGTTTTTGCGGTGCTGCTGTAAGAACGATTACGTCCATATTTGATACTTCTACTGCGTGGTAAGAAAATAAACTTTAAAACTGTGCAGAGAGCAACACTGGCAGAATTACATATGAACAAGATCAGATATTTCAAATCTATTTGTTAACAATAAACTTACTCTTGCTAGAAATTTGCTAGATGTTGAACTCTAACATCACAGCAGAATCAAGCTTCACTACGACGAGAAGTAGAAGAGATCTTCATAGGAACAAATATGTCCCTGTTCTTTTATAACTTTTATGGTGTTTGTGGAATAACCCCTCGTGCTGGTATCCATTCTGGTATATATATGTAACGGTTAACAATTATTTTTTTAAGTAAAGATGTAAACCTTATTGCAGTGACAATTATATTTCAGCATAATCATTTAAGAAATGTTACGATTTCATGTTAAGTACAAACTTAATTGTTTCTTTTGAGAGTTCAAATTTTGCAATTGTGTTTAACTGCGAAACAACGAACTATTTGTGCTCTCATTCTTTGGGATTTTAATAATTATAATAATTAATAATTAGTGAAATATGCTGGTGATTATGATGCTAAAAATGATAACATCTGCGGTGAAGTTTATGAAAAGTGATTTGGATTTTTTATGAATAATTATTTTCTGATTCTTTTATCAAATGAAAATAACTTTGAATTATTAACTCTAAAAGGTTAAATAAAACAAACTTACCACAGGAGACATACACAATTTCGTATGTAGCACCACAATTTATTCAGTAGTGAACACAATTTATTTAGTAGTGTATCTTGCACGTTCTTGGAATCACAAACCCGAGCTGTACTAACGACGGGTCACGGGTCCTTGCGGAGAGTACTGCAACGTTAAATCGTCTGAAGATTTTACGAACTAAAATCGATATTGTGATTACACACTCGTCACGCGCCAATACCTTTAGAAGTCTTTTATAAGTTTACACCGACCAACAATTCAAGTGAAAACATTATATTATTAGATTCCGGGTCATATAGGTAGCGTCACTGCAATCCTGTACATAGTACATTAACACAAGGGACCAGAATGGCCACAAGTTTTGTGAAAACGTAAAAATATGCATGGTAAATTAATTCAAAACGTTTTCTGTTTACCAGACATTAGAAATTTCTTTTGTAGGTATAATACTCTTTTACTAGTTTGTTTACAAAAAAATCCGAGTTCAGATTTCAACAAAGCTCCATTTTCCATTTTAAGAATACTCCTTTTCATAAATCATTGCGAAATATTACGTCATCTTTTCAAAACTGTGCATTTTAGTGAAAAACAGATTAAAGATTCAGATTCCTTGTCAAAAAGTAAACAAACAACCATTTTTTTAGTGTTCCTGGTAAATCAGGGAAGCGTTATCAACTGTTAAAAAATATTCAATAACCCAAGCCTGTTTATCATAATGAGGCTTGGGTTGCTAAATCGAAATATAGAAGGCTTTGATCGGATATGGTGATAGTCCAAAAAATCGGATCTGTTTGGATTTAAAAACTTGAAAAATACTCTCTATAAGCATAATTTTCTACGTAGAATCCACATCTGAAGTCCGTTATTAATAAAAACAAACTTCAAATTTCATTCTAATATGAAAAGGTCTATACATCCGATAGAAACGGCAATGGATATTTTATTTATACCCTGACTATGCCCAAATTATACGTAAGATTTCGCAGATCAAGTAAATTGTTGAAGCGATTTCAGGGAAATTGCCTAATAGTTTATTTTATGGTACAATTTTACTTATTACGTCCAGAGCAGGAATTAATGTTTTTATTTTCATGAATGCCATCATTTCTAGCGGGCGTGTTCAAGTGCAACGCACTTCTAGTCTGTTATTGAAATCGGTGTAATGGCGCCATTTGATGTTGTGAATTTTTTAATTATACCGTTTTTTCATGGACCAATAATGAACTGTTTTTCTTTCCAAATAATGTTATAGCTATACAGTTTATAGTAGAGCAACAAATGACATAAAATTGACACTTTTACTACTTTTGACCCGAGGAATCCAAATATGATATTTATTTCTTCACAGGATATTTAAAATACGTTATTTCATTTTTGATGATGTCATACCGAATCGGTTAATTGTGAAAGGTTGTCATAAAATTACATTCATTTTCAATAAAAAATAGACAATTTTCAGTAGGTATACTTATGCATTAAAGGGTTAAAAGTACGTGGCCCCAGGAATTTAACTAAATTAAAGTTCCTCACTATTTTGTTTTTTCCTGGGGGTAAATTATTACAAGTAAAAGGTAAAATAATGTTAGCAAATGTTGACAGGAGCCCTGGGTTAAATAAAATGTTAAATATTGCTTATATGACTGGTCATAATCACACAACCGACCTCCATTCTTATTCTATTGACAACGGAATAGAGCTCCAGCCTGGAAGTTACCAAAAGGTGCAACTCTCATTTTTTTCATGCAGGATTGTAGTATTAAAACACATAGTAACTAAAACATAATTATCCTCAGGATAAATGTTTATTCACACATATTTATCACAATGCAAATAATTTATAGCTACTACAAGGAAGGGATATTTTTTCATTTTAGAACAGTTTCCTAAAAAGAGAAGATACACAAACAAAATTGTTACTTAAACGTCTGGTATTGTCATTATTGTGCGCTGTTACGGTTTTTGTCAGTTTTCCCACTTTTATATCGACCTTCCTTTATTAGGTAGTACAGAATGAAGGGTTTGATGCTGAGTCTACTCTTCATTTGCTTTGCTATTGTTTCCTCGAAGGAGATTTCCCGACAGCTTGCAGAAGATTTGCAACAGAAGGGTAAGTTCAAAATCATTGTTTTAAATGAGTTTCCTCTAGTATTGTATTATGTTATATTTTATTATATTATATCTTTTCTCGCCCATAAACAATATTGTATTTACACTCATTTAAACCACGGATATTTTTCTCTTCACTTCAGTTAATGCAATTATCTTTACCAGTAGTTTCACTGGCAATATAATGGACACTTGGTCAATACAAAATAAAATAATAAAGTAAAAAAAATAAGCAGAAAAAATCGTGTAACGTCACAGGAAGTTAATTCGGGAAAGGTAGGATTTTTGAACTGACACTTCTTAAGGACACTTATATCCCTTTATGTTTAGTAAGAAAATTGGCAAATTCTCCTTCTTAGCCATAATTTTAAAAATCCAAATTTATAAGGCTAGTTTATATATATATATAGTTTTAAATAAAATACAACATTTTTAATTTTTTTCCGACATGTTTCGACTTATACTAAAGTAAATAAAACAAAGGTGTACCGGTATAATGTTAATCACAAGATTGCTGGTTAAATAATCTTGTTCAGAATGTTTAAAGGCGTATAGTTTTTCTTCATCATACTATGGTGAAGTAAAAGTATAGTATACCAAGAAATAGCAGTTATGGAGTTTTAAAAAGTGTCTAATTTTTTTTTTACAGCTCAATTTGGATCTGTTGATGTCCGGACGTTTAAAAAATGAGTTAACTTAAAATCGATATAAAAATGGATACAAGTGTCCTTAATAGACCTTTCCAGAATTGCATTACTACATAAGTAAATAAGAATACTTCAATTACATTTTCGGCCTTATTCCTACATTCCGAAAATATACCACACATGCAGACAATTAACTTTTAAAATTTTTACAGCCCATTAAACCAAACCACCTCTATCTATGATGGCGTTAAGAAACAATGTAAAAGGTTTTATATAATTTGTATTAGACAAACTGTGTGTACATAACTGTTCTTTATTAGATGATGTCGAAATGATTTTGATGAGACTTGAAGATGAACTTAGCAGCCTTGAAGAGCAGCAAATGCAAATCAAAAATAGTCTTCAAGATCAGCAAAAACATGGACGCCGTGCACGGATATTTAGTAATATATTAATACATTATACCGCATAATATGTTTTTAGCAAGATCATCTATCTATCTATCTATCTATCTATCTATCTATCTATCTATCTATCTATCTATCTATCTATCTATCTATCTAT
>JANTOQ010424572.1:0-11738 GCA_027564595.1 Bythotiara depressa
TTGGGTAGTATACTTGGCGATATCACGACTGTGTCTAGCGAGTGTACTTCCCGTTAAATGTTGTATTTGTGTGTAAATTGTACGTTGAATTTTAGATTTTTGTGTGTATAACGTGTAACTACTTATTATAGGGGGAAAAAAGAAAAACAAAAGACCTCTTCTTTATGGTAATTATATTTATAGCTCAAAAAATTATTATGATAATATAAATCATGAACACATGAGAAACAAGAAGAAAGGCGATGTTCCCTACAAAGCACAATAGTGATATACATAGTCAGTCAGGGAACATTGCCTGATACATAAATAAGAAAAATAGAAACATAGGTCAAGCAAAGGATTGATTTTTTTTTACATAAATTGCTCATCAAACCTTTTAGATTGATATAAGTGATTTAACGGCATTAAAACAACACTGTCTGACTCAGAATTTAATGTAGATTACAACTGACTAATCGACATTACCTGAACACCTGTCGTCCCAAATATATTGGTACTGTAATTAAACGGTTCGTAAACACGCCATAAATATTTAAGAGAAAATTTAAGCATAGTCAAGGATATTTACGTTAGCTGTTGTATTTCCTACCGACGAGTTTATTTCAAAAGCTCTCACTTTAGACCTACCTGTAATAACCAGAAGGGTGTCAACGTCAGGTCAGTAACACGTCTTCAACATTCCATGTGAAAGATTTTTCCGTAATTTCTAAAGAAAAAGAAACGCCCATTAATTCAACAACGTGCAATCATGTGTCTGTTTCAGTGTTTTTAAGATTATGTCCACGTTAAGCAAGATTTTGAATTTTACTAGTGGCAACGATATCGTGTACACGTTTTTTTTATTATAAGAAATATACTTTTTAGCTTCAGCCTGGATGTTTCTTAAATATTTGCCAAATTAAGCGTCAATTGTTTCTTAAGTGTTTCTTAACAGCAATGTCGTACAAAAGGGTAACCTGTTGCCCACGCTGAGCGGTGTTTGCCGTTGTGTGACTTTTCAAACTACTTATAGGGAGTAGAGTGAAAAGTTTCAAAACATGGCTTACATACAAATGAATATTACATATTTCTATTACATAGAATGACTTTTTGTATATCTTGCTTTTAAAGTTCCAAGAAGTTTTTAAGTTTTATGATGAATTGTTTCCTGAGATTTTCCCTTGCTGTATATTTTTACAGGCTTGATTTAAATTTTGAGCCTGCCAATGTTTCTTAAGTGTTTCTTAATTTTTGTCCAATTTCAGCCTCATGTTTCTTATAAAAATGTTTCTTATAAAAAAAACCCGTGTAATCCACGTTTCCTGGACATTTTCCATTCCAGATATACTAGCACTGTCATTGACGATCTAAGGGCTAAAGGCTTTCCATATCCCGCCTCTTATTCATGCGTAAAAATTAATATTTTTTGCACGAACGCGAGGCGAGACATAACAAGTGCAAAATTAAGAGTCTTTGACAGTTGGCGCGTAGCGAAATAAAACAATTCTGTTAAGTGACTGGGCTTGACATTAAGTGACTGGGCTTGACATTAAGTGACTGGGCTTGACATTTTCAACATAAGCATATTATTTTTGGACGAGGAATGTGAATCTGAAGTCCGTTTTTTATAAAAATAGCTCCAAATTCTGAGTTGACTTACGGGGCGAAAAAACAATAAATTTGACATACGCACATATCGCTGATATATTATACAGATGTCATATAACGTGCAACACATTGACCACGGCTAACTCTAAAATCTATAACTACATATTCATTTTAAAATCATTATTATCAAGTTTATTGTTATTAATTAAAATCTAAAATAGTGACTAACTTAAATGAACCAACCAACTTACACAATCACAGGCAAAATGAGTAGCAACGCACATGTTGTATCTCTATTCCGCCATTGTGTACATAAAAAAAATTCCTACTGTTACTACTGTTAAGGAGTTTGGGACGAGTTCGTTCAAATCAAATCACTAAGATGAATGCAAAGTCCTGGAAAATTCGATGGAAGAGAGGGAATATTATTAGAAACGGATTTACTGATTAAACATTTAAAAGACTCCTTCACAGAGGTTTTTTTGTAGTTTATAACCCTTTAATGCATAGCGTCCCCGGAAGGAAATCAAATCATGACGTCACTTCTTTGGTATTTTGCTTTTGCAGGGGGTTTACTTATTGGAAATATAATGTAAAATAAATTTGGTAAAAGATGAAAAGACGCCCCTGGTTCATCATAAAATTATAAAGGTTTTTAATAGAAAGTTTTTTATAACCAGGGGGTATGTTTATGTATCAAAGGGATAAATTCGTAAACATAAACAAACATAAGAACTCGTCGATGCTATAGAATCGCAAAGTCGATTTCCTGCTTTGTCAAAAGATTAAAAAAATAAATAAAAAAATGAGCTGATGAGAAAACCATCTACGGAGGAGAAACAAATAGTTCCGGCTGGTTGGTTCTGTTAATTAATCCTGTAATGCCTGGATACACTATTGTAAATTGTCTATTGTCTATTGTAAATTTCCTAATAGTAACCTTTATAATTTTATGAAAGATCAGGGGGACTTATCAATTTTTACCATCTTTAATCTTCCTTTAACTTCCAATTAGTAACTCTCCTGAAAAAGAAAAAAAACAGCATAGAAATGAATAGAGATTTGAATAATTTCCGGGGGGCAACAGGCACTATAGGGCTATAGAAACATTTATGTAAAAAATACATAATTAGTTCGGTTCATTTAAACAGCCCCTAATAAATATTCGTATACACCTTATTACACGGAATATTTGCGCACACAGAATATTTGCGCACATAGAACTTTCCACGCAAGCAAGCAGTATAAATAAATAAAAAATTTGTACGAATATTTGATAGTGGGGAACTTTAAATTACTGGGTATGCGTGAAAATTAGATTGTTCGATATTAGTGTAAAGGCCAGTTTCCATTACTGCGTTTTTTCCCGCGCGGGCGGGCGGAGCGAACGTTTTTGCGCATGCTCAATTTTCTTTTTCGCGCTTATCCGCTGTGGAAGTTGATATCGTTCAACTTTCTCATATTGTGCGCTCCGCGCGGGTAAAACGCACTAATGGAAATGGGCCTTAAAACGCGATATAATGGAATGGAGTGGCGAAGTTCTCTGTTGCGTTTCAAATTTTGAACTTTGGGGGATTGGGCACAAATGAATAATACACAAACTATACACTTGTTAGGCATGCGCGAAAATTAAATGCGCGAAAAAAAAAAGGATGCTCGAAAAATGGACTCGAGCGAATTTTTTACGAATTAAAATACCAAGAAATACAACTCTTTGTGAGCTAGTCATAAAAAAATATCACAACAGAGCTTATACAACAGAGTTAACTCTATAAAGCCTGGATACACCCTGCCTATGGTAAATTTCCTAATAGTAACCCTTATAATTTTATGAAAGATCAGGGGGATTTATCAACTTTAATTTTCCTTTTATTTCCAATTAGTAACACCCCTGGAAAAAGCAAAACAGTAAAGAAATTACTAGAGATTTGAATAATTTCAGGGGACACCGGGCACTATAGGGTTAACTGTATGTAACAAACAAAATATGAATGTTATTTCCAAATATTACATTTCTAACAGCCATGCCCGTACAAAATTTATTTGCTTTTTTTAAATCTTCAATCGTGTTACAAATCTTTGAATAAAGATTATATATATCTACACACCCACGTGTACGTTATATATATATATATATTCAACTTCCAACTTTCAACTTTCTCAGATTGTGAGCTCCGCGCGGGTAAAACGCACTAATAACTATATATGATACAAAGCCTTTTCTTTATAGCGAAATCTGCTGTAAAGCCAACACGATGTGTTTAGGGAAAGAGTATGGGAGATCGCCAGTAAAACTAATTTTCATTTGTCTATTAACGAGTGTGTTCATAACATTAAAGATGCATGATATAAATCAATTCAAAGAAATATTGTGCACGCATTATTGGTTAGCACAGTTTTTCTGAGTAAGAATTGATGGTTTCGGCCCTGTTTACACGAGACCCGAGACGAATAAACTCAAACACATGCGCATTTAGCGAAAAGTATTGATACTGAGCATGTACAGAAGAAACAGTAGAAAGCTCAAACCGGTTTGACTTCATATCGGGTCTCATGTAAACAGGGCCTTAGTAAAAATACTGAAATAATTTGGCGGGTGGGAAATGGACTTAATTGAATGAAATATTGGAGGTGATATCAGAAAATAACTCTTACCTTTTATAAGATATAGCACCTCATTGGGGTGAAATTAAAAACATCTCTTACGTCCTTATAATATCATATAGTCTATTCTAGAAATATATAGAGGCACGGCTACATGTACTACTAAACTACTTTCGTGCGTAATTTATATGCCACACAAAAACAAGGTAAAACATTCTAGAATGCTTGGAATATGTATTCTGTCCTTCTCCGTTCTACTATTTATGTAATAATAAAGAGGTAGAACATATACGAAGGAGAGTGTACCAGCTTACAGATGCATCTCAATGCACTCCCACCTACTTTTTCTTACATATGCACCCAAACGATAAATGCAATTCAAAGTCTCTGTGAAGGAGAGTAAATATTACTGATATTCTTATGAGGAACTTTCATAATTTTACGAACAACCTTTTTATTTCCTATAACTAACCCCCTGGAAAAGGTAAAATTGCAAAGAAATAAGTAAAGGGTTCGATTCATTTTGATTAATTTCCGGGGTCAACAAGCCTTTATTTATTTATTTAATCATAAACTTTTGTTTGATATATTCACTCTCATGGTCTTAAATTATCGGCAAGGTTCCATGTTGGCCTAAGTCATCTCGTAAGTCATCTCGTAAGTCATCTCCGGGAACATAAATTTTAATATAATTTTAATTCTTCAATGTCTGGATATACCCCCTGCTGATTGTAAAAGACTTATTAGAAACCTTTATAATTTTATGAGGAAGCAGGGGGTCTCTATTTCTCCTTTTATTTCCAGTAAAAACAATTAGTTACTTGTAAAAAGTTCGTTAGAGGGAAGCAAAAATATCAACCTGAAAAATAATATAACGGATTATTATAGTTTCTGTCTGATGTTAACACTTTGATGCATGTTGTCCCCGGAAAGGAATACAATCACTGGCCATTTCTTTGTTATTTTACTTCTTCCAGGGGGTTAGTTATTGGGTATAAAAGGTGCCGGCGTCCATTTGACCTCAACATAAATTTTAAAAATCCAAAAGAGCATTGCTAGCCTTAAAAAGAATATTATCCGTTCAAACGTGAAATTTATATGAAAAACTTTCCATCCATAGAAAATATTCTCTGAAAATCTGCATTCAATAAATAAATCCCTCCCTAATTCGAAATTTTGAAACAGCTTCCGGGCTAGAAGAAATTTCTAAATGGGACGGTGTCAGTACATTTTGCTGTCTGGTACTGGTACATTGACATATGCTAATCGAAATGGTACTGGTACATTGACATGATGCTAATCGAAATGGTACTGGTACATTGACATGATGCTAATCGAAATGGTACTGGTACATTGACATGATGCTAATCGAAATGGCAAAATAACGGTATTATTTCGCCATTTTACCATTTCTTAATTTCGCATTAGCCTGCACACTGCAACTTGCAAATCAGATACTGCAATTATAAGCTAATGGAAAAAATTTCTACCTAATCTCTAACTTAAACATATAAATTAACTTTACATGTGATTGTGTCAACAATATACATAAAAAGGTTGCTGACAAATGCTGTGTGCTTTACTTTCTTAGCAGAAGCTACTGCGCAATTATAAAAGTGTGGATGAGTGCTATTTAAGGTATGAATCTCTTCAAAATATGTGGAGGAGTGCTATTTAACGTGTGTTTTAATGACCAATTACATGTGAACAGATAACTTTGGCAACATTACGTGCAAAGATGTTTCAGCTCATCTATCAAGAATATCGATAAAAAGCACATATTTTTCCTCATTTTAGTAATTGTCCACTACAGGGATTTTCTATAAAAATAACAATAATGATGAACCACTCTCCTTTGCAGGGGCTCAACGCATTACATTTAAAGGTGTTTTCTCTGACTCTTTCAGCTCTTTGAGACTCTGCAGAGGAGATTTCTGTAAGACCACTTTAAGAACTTCTCAAAGCAGGTAGTAACAAAATTAAAAACAATAAATAAAAAAGTCGTAAACAAACTATACAATATCTCATTTGCTCAAAAAACTATTCTGC
Organism: Bythotiara depressa; assembly: GCA_027564595.1. Classification (NCBI taxonomy): domain Eukaryota; kingdom Metazoa; phylum Cnidaria; class Hydrozoa; order Anthoathecata; family Bythotiaridae; genus Bythotiara; species Bythotiara depressa. The sequence goes on from JANTOQ010424572.1 coordinate 6,241, forward strand.
ACATTGTGATATAAATATATTATAGTATATGAGAGATGTAAACACAAGGTATATCCGTGTACTGAAGGAGAACTCAAACATTGCATTCAATCCCATAATTCTCTCTGGCTATAAATATATACCCGATTTTAGTCAACAATTATGACGATAAACTACATAATAATGGATTATTACCAGGTCAAGAAACTACATGCTCTTCGGCCTGTATTCATACAAAACCTACGTCTCGTGCTCGCAAAGTAGCATTAAATAAGAAACATCGGCACTAGTGAAAAACCAGAATTGACAGGCTCTATAAAATAGCACTGCCAGGGGGTTTACTAAAAGAAACAGGAACTGATCCTTGGATAATGTACAAAGGTCATGCAGTTTGTTACCTTACATAATTGAGGTGTCCATAATATAATGGAAGCTTGTGGCACGCCTCGTGTTACCTTACATGATGGAGAGTTTAAAACACTATAATCTTATTTAAAAATTAGTACACGGCTTCTAACTCGCACACGGTTTATTAACTCTTTAATGCATAGTCCCCCCTCCCCCGGAAAGGAATCAAATCATTGGTCATTTCTTTGCTATTTTGATTTTTCCATGGGGTTAATTATTGAAAATGTAGCGTAAAATAAATTTAGTAAAAGCTTAATAAGACTCACTGATTCCTCATAGATTATAAAGGTTTCCAATGAGAAGTTTAATATAACCAGAGGGTATTCAACCAGGGGGTATGCTTATGCATTAAAGGGTAGGGTTAATAATACAGGCCTTAAATAACTTCCATGGAGGTGTTGGAGCTGCCACTCCAAATGAGAAAGGCACACTTCTACAACGGTGAAGAAGTAAAATAACTTCTAACGTAACAGCAGCCTTAGGGTAAAGAACAGAAGAAAGAGATTTCTACACAAAGAGAAAGATTAAAAAATGATTCTACTCAGCGATGTGAAATGTTAAAGAAATGTCGATGAAAATTTATCTGGAGCAATTACGATCATTGTATATATTTTCTGTAGAAACGTTTCAGTGAATAAAAGAAAATCAATTAACCGATTCGGTATGACGTCTTCAGCATGTAATACATGAATGTCATATTTGGATTCCTCGAGTCAAAATTAGTAAAGGTACCTATTTATAAGTCATTTACTGTTCTAGAGTAAACAGCACAGCTTTCCAAAGTTTTGTTTTCTTATAAGGCATTTACTGTAAAATTATTACTGGGAGAAAACCTTTTTCACCCAGTGGGTACTTATCGTCAAACTCTTATAAAATTCAAAAACTTAAAATAGTTATAAAATTCTTTCTAAAGAAGTTAATGCCTTGAACATTTGTACCTAGACTAATTTTAATGAGGATTTCAGTATTGATACTTATTTTGCCAGAAAATAAAGTTTCAATTATTTTTCTAACAAACATTGAATCGGAGAATTATTTCTAACTTTGTTCTCCACAACCGGCCCATAAAGAGTAACACGTGTTTAAAATGGAGTCCGAGGTTAGTGCAAGGAATGAAAGCATACATTAACACACCTTACAATGGAGTCCGAGGTTAGTGCAAGGAATGAAAGCATACATTAACACACCTAATCAGTGGCAACCCATTAATGTATATACAATCTCAAAAATAAAAGCTAATATATACAAACATATATTTAATATTAAACTCCCTCATATCTCCCGAAGATACCCACAACAACAATATAATATTTGTTGTATCAGAAGCTTATAAATACTAAGAAGATGAAGCAACTTTCTTTAGATCAACAAGTTATTAGCTGTGCCAGTTTTAAGTAACCATATAAGGTTACAGCAATAAAAGCACGTTATGCTTCAAGTGTCTTACGAGCTTCTTGTTGTACTCATAATACTTGCTGTGTTTATTGGATTCTAACAATGTTAAAAGCATAGGTGCAATCATATAAAATTTAATCAATAAAAATCACCATAACAATACTATTTCGGAGGTACCTGCGGTGCAAAGTTTCCAGGAGGGAAGTTCTGTCGTTGTTGACACGAACGACAAGTAGACATCATTTCACGTGTACATTGATAGCGATGTGTGACCCAGTGAACTCGTTGGCAATCGGTTGAACAATAGTTGGTGTTCCAACAGCAGTGGTAGAAGGCCTAGAAAACAAAGGTGTAACAAATATTTAGTGTGATAGATGATAATGGATGATTTCAAATTTTCACTATATTTTTCGCCAAGTTTTGCTTCATAGTTCAACTTTTTATGCCAATTTTTTGCTAAAATTTTACAACATAAAAACAAAATATTTTAATTCCTGAATATAAAATAAAATATAAATTTATATTTTATGTCAGATAACACGAATCATAGGACATAACAAACCATAAAAAATGTAGTCCTGGAAAACATCAAGAACCTAATTGGAAATTTTATGCTACTTTTCGCCATCATGTAATTTTTTTTGCTAAAATTGATTCTTTTATGCTAAAAGGCAATATTTTTTGCTTTTTCTTGATTTTTTTGCTGACTGAGACCTATATGTTTAGTGCGCTGAATGTCTGTAACAGAGCAACATTTGTATCAACTGCCTTCTTTCACAGCACCGTGGTCTTTTCATGTCCCAGATAAAACACTAAAAATAATATTGAGTGATTCACAGATTTCAATTTTCTATGTAGGGCCTACATAAAATGGCAAAAGTTTTAACTATTTTGTCCACGGTTGTAGGTATAAACCAGTAGGTTCACAATAATATTTCATGTGTAAACAGTTAGACAAATGAACACAGGAACACAGAAAACTGTCAAACAAACAACACTCGTTTAGAAGTAGGGGAAACTGTAAAAAATGTGCGAAGATGTGGAACCACAAAAAAATGTGGAACCACAGCAGTAATGCAGTCGCCACAGATGAATATAGTATGTGTATTTGGTTTATGTTAAAGCCAGAAAATCATAAAAACAGATACGTTGGAGGAAAGGAAATGATTATTTATACTCTATATCATTATTTGCAATATGCATCCAATAGAGTACAAAAAAATTATAAAAGTTACGGAACTTCTTCTTGTCTTTACTCTTCTTTTTCTTTGCTAAAGAGATCTCTATGGTGTTGGTTCAGGGTGCCCACTTACTTCTGAAAATAAAATTCCCTGAAAATTCCAGGTTTTCCAGGGTGAAATTTTAAAAATTCCTTTATTCAGGTAGACAGATTAAGAGGTGACCTGAAGAGAAAGTTAAAGACTGAGGAGTATGAAACATTGACTCGTGATAGTGAAAGCATGGCATATAATAAAATTAGACAATTTGAACAACAGAAACACAACCCTTGTTGAACAAGTGATAAAACCATTATTGATAAGTCATGATGGGTTATGAATCTTCCAAAGAGCTTTCTGAATACTTACAAAAACGTTGAAAAACCTGAGGGAGGTAATATTAGAGCAAAGATTAGCCTGACTATCCAGCAAGCAAAAGCTCCTGTTGCTAATCTATCAAAACGGGAATCAGCTTCTCTTAAAAAGCTTAATCACCATACAGCCAGCCGACAAGGGCCACGTGACAGCTACACTTGACAAACAAAATTACAAAAATACATAATGGACTTTATAAAAACCTTAAAGATCCTTCTAAAGGTATTAAGCAGATAACACATACAAACCACCTCCAGAGCCTTAAAGATCGAGAAATTATAGATCAAAGATAAACTTGAAAGAGGCTTCATCTGTAGTAATTTTATATTATATAATATAATATACTCAAATAGAAACATATAAATTTTGTGTGTATTATATTTCGGAACTTACGTGTCTTTTTTCTTTTCAATACTGTAGCGATGTACAAAATTCACAAAATTCACAACATTGAAACAGAAAAAACAAACTAATAATCAACAAAGGAATAAAATATCTCTCCTACTAAGAGAATTTATAAGAGAATTGTCCCACAAAAATATGGTGTTCTCCTTCTTAGAGACAAAACTGGCTAGAAACTTAAAAAGACTTAATATAGTAAGTTACTATGGAATGTTATAAAAATGCATATAAACTAGGTAAAATAAATAGATGTGATTAAAATGTTTTATTCATTACAGTTAAAAGGTAAAAGTTAATGTAAACGGTTAAAAGTATGAATATATATTATATCACAAAATAGTATTATGTTGGCTTCGTCTAGCCATGTAACCCATTCCATCAGGGGTATACCATATAGCCAAGCCCTTAGGCATAACAGGATATGTTCGGAGAGTGAATTTTTTGACAAAAGGTGCAACAACCTTGAAAAGTGATTGATAGAAAGATGTTACAGGTTGGTTAGAAGTCAGTACTCTTTTAAACTTCCAAGCCTTAAGTAACTTAAGGCTTGGAAGTTTAAAAGAGTTGAATTATTTGAGAAGATGCTCAATGACAGAAAGGACAATGTTCCTACTCTTAACATTACTTACCATCCAGCATATGCATGTTTGAAACAAACTGTCAAATATTCATCTTCTTTTAATACAAATGAGGAAAATCGCAAAGTGTTTCCAAATGTACCACTTGTGGAATGTAAAAGAGGAGAATGTTTGCGAGATATACTTGTTTGGGCTAAACTAACTCCAAAGCTGAGGGGGAGAACATTGCAATGTATGCAACTATATTGGCAACACAGAATCATTTATTGACAAAGGCCAAAAAACTGCTTACAAAATTTGGGTCGATGTAATGGATTGTAACTCAAAAATGGTGGTGTACTTAGTACAATGCAAAACATGCAGCATGCAATATATGGGTAGTGTGAGAACAAAATTCTGTGAACATTTTCACAATTACAATTGCTAGAAATACAACTCAAGAACACTTTCACAATTACAATTGCTAGAAATACAACTCAAGAACATTTTCACACACATTTTTCCCAAAATGGTCATAATGGTATGGGGACTGGCAATTTTATTTAATTGATCAAGCCAGTGATACCGAAAGTTTAAGAAGAAAAGGGTGATTCTGGCAACACAAACTCAACACCCAAACAAGCGTGAAATTTCCCTTGATTTTGGTTAATTTTACTTTATGCGTTAAATTGGGAATGTTATTGTTAATGTTATTGTTGTACAGTATGTATCTATTAGCTGTTATGTCTTTGCTTTCAATTTTCATTCTTATAGGCACAGCTCTCGTTGTACATGTATCTTTTTCTTTCCTTCCAAGGATAGACCAGTCCCTTTAATTAGGATCTTCTAAAGAACTCTTGTACCATATTATTATATTTCCATTCTTTGGTATCCCCTTAAATGTTATTGTGTGATTTATCTGCCATTATTTTTTAACTTATTATTTACTTATTTATTATTCCAGTCATGTGTCCATCACTGTTTGGTTAGTATATTTTTCTGTGGTATTTCCTGGTTTGCAAAGAGCCAATTAAAGCATAATAGTATGTGTTATCCAATATCCCTCATACCCTAATAGCATCTAGTCTCTACGAGAGATGATCGCATTATTAATCATGACGTATTTAACAACTCGATCAGTGATCATGATTTAATAGCTGGAATA
>JANTOQ010424683.1:0-11738 GCA_027564595.1 Bythotiara depressa
ATGCAATATATTTATATTTTGAAAATAATAATTTATTTTCCCCCACCACCACCACCAAACAGAATATGCTCCCCAGAAGACCCCAAATAGAATAGGGTTAACTAGGCCCGTCAATGACGTTAACAAGAAATTTGGCCCTGTTTACGCAAAAAATTATTACTATGTTTTAGAAAATATGGACTGTATAAAACTCAAACATGGCCAGATGACTAATTAACCCTATTAGTACTGGGGTCGTTAAGAACAGACTTTAAACCAACAAATGAGTTATGCACTATTGAAAGCTAGTTAAATAACTTCTGGGATCTAGAATCTATTGGTATTTCAAAAAATGAAATGTCAAAAATTGAAAAAACAATTGTTAAGTTTTCCTTAAACAGCGATCAAAGATATGAAACAAACCTATATTTAAAGGAAAATCGCCATAACCTCCATGACAATTATAAAATTTGAGAAAAACGTTTGCTCAAATTGCATGAAAAATTAAAGAAAACACCGGAAATTCTTAAAGTGTACGATGAAACATTTAAGGAAGAAACTGGGCTTGGAATAATCGAGGCAGTCGAAGATCAAGGCAACCCAGGTAAAACTCACTATTTGCCACATTATTGTGTTATACGAAACGATAAAAAACGAGCAAATTAAGAATTGTATTTGACGCGTGTGGCAAATCTACTGGGCCGAGTCTTAACGATTAACTTTACAAATTATGCTTATATCTCGTGTTTTCCCAGTTGCGTTAACCACCGATGTTGAGAAAGCCTATCATCAAATTGGCATCAATGAATGCGAAAGAAATTATTTACGGTTACTATGGTTCAAGGCCGCTTTTGCTGAAAAACCTATAGTGGAATGAAACAGATTTGCACGTGTTCTTTTTGCGATGAGCAGTTCTCAGTTCCTTTTCGGTAGGACGCTCGAGAAGCACACCTATAAATATTTTGCGGAAGATCCAGAAATTGTGCTGAAGGTTCATAAATATTTTTATGTTGACGATTTTTCTAACGGCGATTACAGCGTAAAACGGGAATTTGAATTGTACAAAAAAACTGAAGTTACGACTTTTCGACGGAAATTTAATTTAAGAAACTGGAAAATGAACAGCAGGGAATTGAGAAATTGATTAACGAAATTAAAAATCGCGACACAAAATCAGAATATCAGATTGTATCGAGTAACTGCATAGGTGAAATGCTTTATAAACAATCTCCAGCTAAAGCTACGAAGAAATGAAATAAATCTATCGCCTATTTTATCCCGTGAAAAAATAAGTATAGCAGAAAATGATTGGATCATAGAAAATCAACAATTCTTGAACGAGTTTTCACATCATCATCAGCTAGAAAGCGATTGGAATATTTTTAATGATGATTTCGGTATAGTTCGATGCAAAGGAAGATTAAATCGAGCCCCAATTCCAGATTCAGCAAAATTTCCAATACTTTTAGCAAGTTTAGCCTAGTTGATTGTATTACAGACCCACGATAGATTGAAACATTCAGGTATCAAACAAACTTTGACTGAACTTAGGCAGAAATGTTGTATTCCCAGGGGAAGGAGCTATATTCGAAAATTGTTAACGTGTCAAAAACTCCAAGGAAAAATTTATGATTATCCGACTACATCTTCATTGACGCAATTTAGGCAAAGCAACGTTCGACACCTTTTCGCTGTGTGTGTTGACAACTTTGGACCTCTTTATGTTAAGAACATTTTCTACACACGAAATGGAAAACTTCATAAGGCCTTGGGTACATTATTCACTTGTGCTGCTAGCAGAGGTATCACGATAGATGCTGTGCCCGATCCTTCCTCTCCCGAATTTTTCACGAACTTTAACCCTATTCAGCCTAGGCTTTTTTGAGCGGTTCAGGACTAGTGGGGGGGAGATTCCGCCCCCCCTCCATAACTTTTGATATAGACATGCAATAACAATATAACTTGGCACATATATACTTGGGACCAATACAAAAGTTTTGGTCCAAACATTATTTTGATGACGTCATCACTGTGCTGATGACGTCAACAAACACATTTTTGCCTAATTGTCATCAAGAAATTTGTAACCGACTTTAAATGTTCTAAAATAAGCCTGGGAGTGTTTTATTAAATAGAATTAACTTATTTGACTTCCATTACTGATTTCTAAACAAATTATCTTTCCAACGGTATATAATATCATGACGTGGAAAAAATAATTTTGACCACCTGGTGAGGATCTAATCCCAACGGAAGAACCATTATTCCAAATACTAAAAGATTTTTGCAAGTAAATTTTAGGAAAAGTCACAAAATTTCAGCCCATTTACACCAGTGGTTCAATGGATATTTTTAAAAAACCGACAGGGGGCGGATCCCCCCCCCCCCCTAGGCTGAATAGGGATAACACGATTTATATCTCGCATGGGATATGCAAAGGTTTTGATATTGCTGCTTCTTCGTCCGACTGGGTCCGACGAATATATAACAAAGAAAATCAAAATGGGAGTACCACACGCTCGTAAAAGACACACAACTCTTTGACTAATTTTGGGATGCTTGTTGCCTATTGGTGCTAGAAAACAGATTTACGTTGTTTGAGGATTGCGTATAATATCTGTCTGCTGTCCAATTGTTTGCTAAATAGCTCTTTTTAATATTTCATTCGAGGTTGAAATATAATTATATTCTCGTTGCCCGCCGAACTTTTCTCCATCTCCTTCAGCATCCATCTTTAAATTAAACTTGTTTAGCAAATACTTTATTCTGAGCGGTTCTATTCCACAGTTGAGGTCGGAGCGCCTGTCTTGTGTGATTGGTGTAGAAATAGGTTCAACTCTCGCCGAGAAAGTAGCTAAAAAACTGCTCGAAAAATATAGCTTAAACTTAAAATATAGATTAAACTTTTTCAGCTTATTTTTTCAATATAGACTTAAGACATAACCCTACCTAGACTGGGATTTTTTTAGATCGCCAGGACTGGGGGGGAGGGGGGACTAGTAGGCCCGCAGACCTTTGAATGCCAGTAACGAACTAAATATAAAAAAATTTATCATTAAACTTGGTAGGTTTGTAGTTTGGTTAATTTTCTCTGAAAAAAAGATGTCTGAGAAAGGTTTTTCTGCCCTTATGTAATGCTGCCATTTTGAATGTCCCTTGGGCGGCATTTCGGCATTTGGACAAATAGATAACCCTGACTGCGTATTATGGGCTACGTTTTGGTATTTTGGATCATAACACAATCAAGAACCTAGCAGCAGTCTGTTTGCATGGATTTTGTTTGAATAAACTGGTTGAGGCATTCAAATTTTGACTGTATGCATTCAGCTTTTCCCAGTTTTAGGGGGATAATTTTCAGGGCGTACATGCGGGGTCACGTGACATTTGTTTTCATAAAAATATTTTGGGAAAATTTTCCTTAGTAAATTTTATGAAATGGGTATAAATGGAAATATTGGCCCGCGGCCTAGTAGCCCCTGCCCCAGTCTAGGTAGGGTTAAGGATACATACAGGGAAAATATCGAGAAAAAAAATGCAATTTTTAGAAATTTATGCCATTAAGTAGAACAGAAAATTTTCCTTTTAAAAATATATATATGTTTAGGGTTGACAAAATGATGTTGGGCTTTTGGGGGGATTTTACATTTTTTTCTTACATGTTTTGATTGACAAATGAAAACTTTAAACTTGTTTTTCTCCGAAGCCTTTTTTAGCAAAATGTGATGTAGTTTTTGCATTAACCTTTGATACCCCTTCGTCGTAGAAGTTTTAAGTTAAAACCATTGAAAAGAGCACAGTCAGTTCTATAATATGTCGCCTCAGTTTTTTAAAAACCCTCCTTTATGGAGAGAGCGGCACGTTTTTTTATGAAATTTGTGTGTAAAAACGGCATTTATTGAGAGTGAACTTTGATCGGAAATATCTACATGAAGAAAAACATTTAAAAAAATCTGAGACAAGCTATTAAAGTTCTATTTTAGACAAACCAAATAAGCGCAAAGTAAAAGAAAAATATAAATTACCATTCAAAAATTAATCCAAATGCAAGTCTCTGTAGTATTGAGAGTTAAAATAAAATGCATTTTTCTGCAAAACGATGTTGCTTATATTTTTTTCACGTGTTCCATCTAAACCTAATATGAACGTTATATAAAAGGTAATAAAACAGACTTTCTAAAAAGTTTTACTTAAAGAGAAAAAACTGGAGATTTTCCCTGTGTGTATCCTTAAAGGTGCTATCCCTCAAAAAAAATTATTTTTGAAATGTAACCTTATTATATTGGTTAGAGCATACAGCATGGTCTTGGTTCGAAATTTGTAGCACATCGCCTTAAATTTTTGAAAAACCGACAGTTTTTACTATTCTGACTGTCAACGAAAAGTTATTTTCCTTTAATAAAATGCACGATGAATGATTCTATTTCCATGGAAACTAGCTGTGTTTTCCATAATTAAATTTTTTAATTGAAAAACAATAAGAACACCTGAAATTTTACCTGAATAAGTATAACAAACAATAAGACGTTTTTAAAAGCTTCTTGACAGGTTTTTTACGTATATTGTTGACGCCTTGATAGAAACCAAAAGTTCGTTTTCAATAACATGTAGTTACAAAACAACCTGGTACCCAGGGCCTCTTTCTCTTTTTGATATCAGATAAAAATTCAAAACAAATAAAAATATAAATTATATAAATAAAATACAAATGTGTGACTAATTCTGACGAACTAAATATAAATAATACAACTTTATCTGTATATCTAAATAAATCCAAAGTTTTTTATGTAGGTTTTACAACGAGTGGAGGTGCATCTTTCTCCCTATCTACTACTTTCTACATTGTCCCTTCGCCTCCATTTCCGAGATAGCAGTGTTTAGGCGCAGCCGGTCCGCAAGAAAAGACGAAGAATCGGATCCTGTGTTAATCAGCGGTAACTACATCCATGCACTCATTGCTTGTGTGAAAAGGTGGCTATCTCGTGATGAAACTTTAATGGGTGTCAGTCGAGGAGGAAGATCCGTAATTTTCTTTTGTTTTCGTACCTATAATGAAAAAAATACAGACATCTAGGACTGCTAGTCTAGCTAACATAATAGTTTTTTAATATTTAGTTGGTTAGTGTGGTGTGGTGTTTGTAGGATTACTAGGGTGAGGAGAGTTCAAAGGAGGCATCACATTTTATTGCATAGCTAACTGTGAGCTACACCCACACACCTGCATTCTAGCTAGTATATATCAACAAGTCAATCATAAAGAGTGTTTCATCATCAGATATACTTTATAGAAGACAAACGTAAGTTAAGAAAAATACTAGAGAAAAAATAGTTAGCTTACGTCTGTTCATCGTCAGTTCTTTGTGGCTAGAGTCTGCTACAAACGTAAATAAAAAACACCTACCAATCTAATAATATTTTAGCAAAGTCTTCATTCCCCTACAAGTTTAGTATTTCCTTTATACAAAACAAACGTTTCATCAGATAGCAGGATCCGCCTAGTTAAAAGCACAGTTTTTAATTTTATTCTGTCATCCTTTGGATCATCCAAAAGTTTACCAAAAGCAAGTTTCTCTTTTACATTCCGTTATCTTGCTTGTTGATTTTCTCTTCTACTTCCAGAAAGAAGGCAGCTGGCTAATTTTAATTTTTTTTTCACGCATGACACAAAATCTAACCAATCAGAGTTCTTCAAAATGAATCTATTAAAAATATATAATAAAAAACATCACATTCATTTTTAACGAATTATCCAAAATAATCACCGACGAGCTACCGAAATACAACCGACAAGCCTGATCTGAAAAGTCGTTAAAACGAAGGAATTAAAATTGGTCTACAAAAATTAAAATCGGTAACTTTTATTTGGAATATCTCAAGATAGGTGCGGTAATAGCGCCTTATATTTGGCACACTTTTACACCTTTATATACTCCTTCGAAATGACCAATAAAAGAATTTGAGGGGTAGCACCGTTAAGACTTAAGATCTTTGGTAAATTGTGTACTTTGTTACAGAACTAACCGTGCTCTCTATGCGCCGTAGAAAAAATGGGAGTACCTCGCTTGCCTCAGACTGGGACGAAAAAAGACGTTAAAACGTCTAGAAATGGAGAAGTCTACGAACTAGGAATGAACGGATATAGTGAGAAAAAGAGAAATGGAAAGCTAAGAGCCAACGGTCACAAACAATGAATTGGGATTAAAATGATGTGATACCGCTGCATTTTAAGTTAACTTTTACGTAAAATATGGCACAGGTTGCATTTTTTTTAATTTTAAAGGTGTTTTTCTCAAAACAATGAATTCCTAAATTTGCCAAACGCTAATTTAGGAACGGTGAAACTTTATGGCACTAAACTTTTCACACTTGCTGTTCTCATTCGTGCAGATGTTTTGAATCAAGAATGTGCACGATATATTCAGTGGAAATTGTATAATATTAAAAGGAACTAGAAACCTGTCGGCTTGAAAATTTCCGCAATCACACAAACTAGGGAATAAAACAAAGAGAAGGCTTTTATAACCAATTTTGTAAAAATATGTATTGAAGACTAACGTTAATGTACAAACGGATTGTACTTACACGTTTTGTCTCCAATATAACCTAGAAAGTTCAAAAATTGTGGTCACCACTGCGGAAGATGAGCATACTGGTTTAGTCCCTGTTCGTTGTTAAATAATGAAATGGCGAATAGTACACGTACTGAATCAACATGCTCACATACACTGGTTTTTTTATAGACACAACGTTTATAAGCTTATATAATATATAAGGCTCAGAAAGCAAAATGTCTTCAAATTTATCAGCGTAACTGAGCCTCAACAAAATTTTCGAAATGTCTATTAAAAAAACAGTGTAGTTCCAATAACAATCTTACGGTATTTTGATTTATGAAACAAATTCTAAACGAACAAGAACACCCTATTGGCCTGTTATCCGCAAGGCTTTGTTTTTAGTCTATTAGAGGCCAGTAAATGGGGTTTTGGAGAAGTAAGAACTGCAAAAATTTATTGTATCCGTGCATTCTCAAAAAATTACACACTTTGCAATTATGTCATATTTACTTAGAAAAGGCCATTTATTGCACATAATAATAAGATAATGTAATAATAGGTAAGCCATGCATGTCAGGAAATGCTCGTACTTTACACTAAAAGGTGGGGTATAACTTCTGCCAGAAATTCATTGTGGCCGGATTTTCATGTCAATATTCACCAGTGTAAGTACATACAGAAAGTGTAAACAGTGATATAAGTAAAAGTATGCAACATGTACACAACGTTTCGGGATAAAGTACCAAAAATAATTTTAACGTTTTGCCAACAAACCTTTTCCGCATCTCTAAAATAGTATGAGCTAGCTACTGTAGTTATAAAACAAAATTACTATGCGATAAAGTCAATTGCTTTTCCCTAAAAAACAGTACCAAAACGTTAGTGCCCTAGCTCTAAATATATTTAAAAGTCGCGTATACATAGTTACTAAGTCATAGGCTATGAATAGTTTAATTTGAACACAGTCGTAGCTTAAAAATAGAAACGTTTATGCGATAAGTGAATTACAGCTAAAATGTCAACATTTCACATACTTTTCCCCCTCTTTTTTGGTATTTAGCTAGCTCTAAATGTTTAGATATTACACATACACATTGATACTATATGCGAAAGATAGAAAAGTATGTTTCGAACACAGTCGTGGCAAAAAATACAAAAGTTTAAACAAAAAGAGTGTTTTGAGTAAAATGTCAACATTTCTTGATAAATTTTCAAAGATTCATCGTGTTATAAAGTCTCAAAAATAATTTCAAAGTTTGCGAACAAATATTTTTCTACATCTACACCATAAGTACTAACTGCTGGGGTAGCTCCACTAAAATATTACAGTAGCAAAAAGTCATAATTTAGAAGAACAAAGAAAAAACCCACAAGTAGCTAGCTACACACTTCAAAACCACTCACTTTGAGGTACTTAGCTAGCTCCAAATTATCCAACATTCACCAGGGATCTGTGACGTCCCACTCACTATAACAAATGCTCTCACAACATTTACACGAGATAAAGATAGCTAACACCGAGAAATAAAGGGTGATATTGCTTAGCTAGGTTTTCAAAAACGCTATGTTTGAGGTACTTAGCCAGCTCCAAATTATATCAAACTATCCGAGCTAGGGGGGGGGGGGGGGGGTGAGACATTCTACTATTTGTTACAAAGGGTCTCGTGGTATTTAAGAAGGGAAAATATAGCTCAACAGGGGGTAAAAAATGGCTCGTTTTTATAATCTTGATCAGAAATTCGATGACATTAGATATGACTATTTTATTATAACGGATGTTATAACTATCACTACCATACATTGTTTTAATCGCTAGGCTTGTTCTTATATAGAAGAAGCAGAAAACATCCAGCAGAGCTGTTTCTAAGAAACTGGGTGCTCTCAACTGTCAAGATCTTTCTAGGAGTGAATCCAAAAATAAATCCAAACTTCCTAGAACATTTTTATTTCCTAGGAAGTTGGGTCGTTTCTCGTAGAACATCTCAATTTGCCAGGAAAGATATATTCTCTTAGATACCTTTTATTACCTAGAAGACAGATAAAATATCAGAGCATATAAATTTTCCTGCAGATGGAAACTCAGTCTCAAGAAAACTCATTTTACCAGTTTACACCTCCTGCCTAACGTAATTTTCCTAATAGAAACCCTTATAATATTTTGACAGATCAGGGGGACTAATCAACTTTTACTAACTTTAATTTTCCTTTTATTTCCAATTAGTAACACCCCTGGAAAAGCAGAACAGCAAAGAAATGAATATAGATTTGAATAATTTCCGGGGGACACCAGGCACCATAGGGTTAAGAAAACTCATTTTTATATTTATAATTTTCCTGGAACAGCTTTATATTTCCCAGCATCAATGGACGTGTGGAACATATATTTCTTAAAACATCTCAATTGGCTGCTTTTGTAGAGATTGGTGACCCAGGAAAATATCAGAATTCATCTTACCATATGTTTGATAAAGATAAAAGTAATCAAGATTAGCAAAATAGGAAACATTTGGAATGCATATTTGCTTCATCAAGTAACTCAAACTGTCGTCTGTAGAATATGGAGATGTTCCATTATTTTTTAAAGAATTTAGCTACCTTCCACGATGTCAAGCTATAAATAGACGAGTTCTATTATTTCAAGAACCTTTCCTTATTCTTTCCTTCGAAATCCTTGATCATCCTTCGAACCTCATCGCTTGATGAGTATTCAAAAGCAGTTTTTCCATGGCAACTCTTCAGATGAGATTCTTGATTATACTGAAGGATGGTAGAAACACATTCAGTGTGGTTGTAATCTGCTGCCAACATCAGTGGGGTTCTCTCCCACTTATCCAAACAACTCACAAGGGAAGGGTCTTGATCCAACAGTAAACGAAGAGATTGGGAACAACCATACGTTGACGCATAATGAGCGGCTGTTTGACCGACATCATCCACTGCTCTGAGATCAATATCTCGTTCCAACAAAAGGTTTACGATCTCTGCTTGGTTATAAAACGCTGCAGCATGGATAAGGGTACTTTTGGAATCTGTTGTTAAGTGCAGAACGTCTGGATTAGTTTGAAGAATGCTGCGCAAGATGTTAAGCTTATTTTCCTTAACCACCTGCGAAATATCTGAAAAGGAAAAAAAACAGTCGACGTTAGATTATAACACTAGAAATTGTGAAGGAGATCGAAAATACACAATTAAAATTGCCGGTTTACAAACTAAAAATGCACAAACTGGAAACCCAAGAGTTTCAAGAGGTTCCCAGAGCTTGTACCTGGTATCAGAGTGTGTTTACACATTAAGAAACGTTCCTTGAAATTCTCTACGTCACAATCATACACATAACATATTGAAATAAGGTGCCATAATAACCAAAACAGTGTTTCACCAATATTGACCCATAAAACGTTTTTCAATTTACCTTATAGGTGAATCTGATCCAACTGTGGCGGAATGATTGCACTTTGTTTACAGACATATACATACTTTTCTGATGTGTAGATCACATAAGAGTACATTATTGTTTTTAATGGTATTATAAGAGAAGATTAATCCTGCATACCAACCATCAAACAACTGAAGGTGACTGTTTTCTTCATCTTCCTCCTCCTCGCTATCACTCTTATTTTGTCCTTCTAGATGTTCTGATGTATTAATGCTAAACGAATATTTAAATTAATGAATAAATAATATGTACAAAGCAAGATTTTCACCGACTGAAAAATTTCGGAGGGGAAATGTTCATAAATCTAAAAAGTTGAAATACTTTTTACAACAACACAACCTTGGGAAAATTTTCCATTCATGGAACCCCGCCAGATAGTGCAAACCTGGCTTATGGCAGCAGAAGCATAGCCGGCCGGTACAACTAAAAAGTGTGTATACTTCTCCATGGAAATGAAACGTCTTAGAAGGCATGCATATTCGATGCGGATATCAAACTTGCTAAAAATAAACAAGTTGTTATTTATTTTTGCTTCAATTGTTTCGAGTAAAAACCTTTACTGAAAACTCTTTTACACATTTTTTGGAGTATGATTATTAGGCTTTGCGCCGAGGCTGCTGTTTTTTTTGTCACTACGTATTAAGCATTATAGCAAACATTTACATATACCAGTGGGATAAATTTATATCCGGTGCCTGAGAGGTAGATAGGATTGATAATAGAAGTAACTGTCACTAGGGTGCGGATCAGATGGTATAATATATTCTGAGTTCAAATCCACCATTGGTTCATAGGATGCCTTCTCCGCCAAATTAAACGTCATTCTGAGTTTTCTGGCTGAACAGTTGAAGGAAGTTTTGATACAATCAGGAGTTAGATTGTGGCCCCTCCTTGAAACAATAGAAAGGCTATATGCCTTAAAATTAGTGAAGGTAACCACATTATATATGTTCCTTATCCTACCCTAGTTTATCTTACATCCCTGAAGACATTGTTCTTTGCAGGGGCTAAAAGTGAAAATATACAATCTTTTTATAATTTATTTAGCTTCTATCAAGTAAAGAAGACTGCTGTTAGTGTTTTCTTCTGTCTGCATAGAAACTTTCCAATGAAATGTCAGACCATTTGTTTAACTACGTATAAAATGAAAAACATACTTCTTTTCCACATCTTCTTTGTCAGTTCCAGCTGCAGCTAAAAGTCAAACTAAAATATTTATTTAACCCTTTTATGCATAAGCATACCTCCTGGTTATATTAACTTCCCATTGGAAACCTTCATAATTTGATTCCTTTCCGGGGCACTATCTATTAAAGTGTTAAAAAATACCCAATAATTAATTATATAATTTTATTTATTTTTATTTCACGAATATTTATTTACAGGATAAAAACACTTCAGTTAGTAATAAACTGTTAGCAATGTGTCCTGTGTATACATGTCATAGGCGAGAGGAAATATTAATTCAGAGTAACAACAATTTGTATGCGAACACACTCAGGTTAAAATTAATTATTTTGAGATGTTATTTATTCCATCCAAATTCATACAATCTTTTTAGTATGCTTCACCTTAAGGTGGTACTATGGTAAAAAAACTAATTTCTTGACGTATTCTCTTTTAAGGAAATATCTCTGTCTAATTGATACCCATGATTAGTTAAAACGTGAAAATGGTAAGAAAGTGACCAAAAACTAATTATGTGCATAATTAATTAGGTACCATACCCCTAAAACAATGGATATTTTGTGACAATATATCTGCAGAACAGC
>JANTOQ010424905.1:0-11736 GCA_027564595.1 Bythotiara depressa
TTGGTCTGACGAAGTATAGATGTGCACTATTCAAGGTTTTGGATGAAAAACGTTCATTACCAGTCTTGTTAAAATTAGGCTAAATTCTGTCAATATGATAACTATCCAGATTAATTAAATAAATTCATATTCGACATTGATACGATCGATACTATATACAGCTACTCCACCAGCAGTTGTATTATGGTTGGATTTAGTTTTCAGACAATACCCCGTATTTCAAAATATTCCCTGTGTGTATCCAGAAACATCTTCAACATCTCGTCGGGGAAAGCCGGAAAACGTTTTATTGCAGAATTAACTTTCTGGATAAGGCAATTCAATAATAACTCAGATCTTAACTCGAATGCTCTGAAGGCTTTCGTGATACTTCCAACAATGATATTTCAATAACCATCAACTACCTCGAAGTCCAAAGAAAATAGCGCTGCTATTGAACGATGCTTAGCACTTTCGAATAAAGGTGACACAGGACAGGTCTACTGATTAAAGAAATTAAATTTATACAATAGAAGTTAACAACGGCAAAGATGGAAGACATTTCCAAGATTTTTGCAAAACTATTATTAAAAGGAAATATTTCGGCGGCACTGAAATTCCTGGATAGTGAAAGCACTTCTGGCCTTCTGACTTTAACACCTGATGTCTTGAAGGAGCTCAAAGAGAAACACCCAAACCCCGCAGAGATCAAGGAAGGGTGTCTCATGATTGGTCCCAAAAATTTAATGCTATCAAGTAAATTCGACATCATTGATGAGCAACTTATCCTCAAATCAGATATGAGTACAAAAGGTTCAGTTGGACCTTCAGATAGGGATGCAGAAATGTATCGTAGGATCTTATGCTCAAAATATTTACTGCAGTAGGAATAGACTTGAGAGAGGATATCGCACTCCTCACCAGAAATCTGTTATCAACAACATATCACCTAACGCTTATCGAAGGTTTCACAGCGTCCAGACTGATCCCTCTGAACAAAAAACCCTATATTCGACCAATAGGTATCGGGGAAGTACAACGACGCATAATCGGCAAGGTGGTTTATTGGACTATGAAAGACGAAATTAAAGAGGCAGCAGGTCCATTACAGACTGTGCTAGTTACAATGCAGGTGCTGAGGCTGCCATCCTTGGCATGAGCCAAGTTTTTGCAGAAGAAGATACAGATGCCGTATTATTGATTGATGCCAGCACCGCGTTCAACCAAATGAGCAGATTAGTAACAATGCATAACATCCAGATAACGTGCCTTGAGATGTCAACATACATCATCAACATCTACCGAAACCCATCCAGACTATTCATCACAGCATCAAACCCATTCAGAATATTCTCTCACAAGAGGGTACCACCAAGGCCATGTCCTGGTATTCAGTAAATAAAAGCATATTGATCCAACGTCTGAGGCTGTTCGCACCAAGCATCAAGCAAGCATGGTTAGCAGATGATTCAGCATTATGTGGAACAATTATAAACCTATATACCTGGTACAAACATTTGAACTGGGAGGGAAAGAAATTCGGTTACTTTGTCAACGGTTCAAAAAGCAGGCTGATAGTGAAATCACACGAGCTAGCAGTTGAACCTAAGGAGGTGTTTGGAGAGGAAGTAAACATAACAACCGAAGGAAAACTACATCTTGGTGCGGCAATAGGCTCTCAATCATCTAGATATGTACTGTAGAGATAAGGTATCCAGCTGGAAAGGAGAGATCGAGACACTATCAGAAATCGCCAAGAGTCAACCTCAGGCAGCTTACATCGCGCTAACTAAGGGTTATAAATCAAAGTTCACTTACTTTATGAGAACAATTAAATATTTTGAAGATATGTTATCAACGATGCAAGGTGGCCTTGGCATTCCCCCCTTGAAATCAAAATCTCCACAACAATATGCATCTTTAAAGACAATAACATCAATACATACATGTAAAATCTATCACCTGATACATCAGCAACAAAGTTTGAACGATGCCACACAGAAAGAAAAAGTAAACATGGTTGATACGTTAATAGGATTTTAAAAAGTATCATTACCATTATGAGCTGAAGACGGAAGGTTATTTTTGCTTCCTTCTTGAATATAGTGATAATCGGTAATAATCAAATAGAGACACAAGTATTCATTTAATCACTGCCGTTATGATGAATTTTTTTTAGTATTTGGAGTAATGGTACTTCCGTTGGGATTAGATCCTCAGCAGGTGGTCAAATTTTTTTTTTCGACGTCATGATATTCTATACCGTTGGAAAGATAACTTTGTTTGGAAATCAAAAATAGTAGTCAAATAAGCTAATTCTATTTAATAAAACACCACCAGGCTTGTTTTAGAACATTTAACGTCAGTTTCAAATTTCTTTGTGACAAATAGGCAAAAATGTGTTTAATGACGTCATCAGCACAGTGATAATTTTTTGACCAAAGGTTTTGTATTGTCCCCAAGTATTTATGTACGAAGTTATATTGTTATTGCATGTCTATGTCAAACGTTATGGAGGGGGGCGGATTCCTCCCCCTAGTCCTGAACCGTCTCAAAAAGCCTAGACTGAATAGGGTTAAGAGAGAGGTAATATCATAGGGGAGAGTGGGGTACATTCAACGACAAAAATGCAAAGATATATATGTACATACAAAAATATAGCACAGAACTACGACACAGGGAAGACTTGGCGTATTGCATTACTAGCATCATTTGTAGTGCCCAAAACATACTTAGCATGACAATGTGATTACTGCTACGAGATCAGGTGTATTTTATTGATGATATTTACTGCTGCAATAGTTTCAGAAATAATAAAGTGCGGTGGCCGATCTCTTCGCAAAAACATGTGTTTAAGTGTACCATAAGCAATTCTAGCAGTGCTATATGCAAATGTAATTATGAAGGGCAGTCTCGTGTTATGAGGTTATTTGTAAAGATTTCAGGGGGTAACTACTATGCTTAACGTTGGGACATAGTTGTTCAGATTCAAATCATGTTTATGCAAAAATGAACCTAATGGCGCATTGTAGAAACGTGCAATTACAGACACACAGTGGTAAGAAAGAAAAAATTAAAATTGAGTTTATATTAACAATTATTACTCTACTCCTTAGTTCATGGCTTTCTAAACAATTTCTAAATTATCAGAATACTACATTACATCGTATCAGAAGAAAGCTAGATCATTATGTTTCTGTATTGCACATAAATGTGAATCATTATTTCCGTTATTTATATCTAATTTAGCTTCAAAAGTAAACAATGTCTACCATTATTCTATATCGGTGCCATATTACGTAAACTGGTGTTTTCATACTACATAAAAGGTTTTATAAAACTTTCAACTTCGACGTTAAATCACAATCCTTTCTTCTCTGTCTAAATAAACAATCGATCTATCTCATACTCGTGTAGCTATTATTCTACCAACCAAATACAATAACAAAGCCAAGCTTGCTGAAAAATAAGATCATCTCGACCGTGTTTTGTCCCTCAACCAATGTATATGCCCAATTCCCGATTCTTTGTGCCCAATACGCCAACCGACACGTGTTAGCATTAGCCAAAATAACGCGAAGGAATGTAGCTCTCAGTACAGGGCCATATTGGTAGTTAATGCTAGTTATGATAATTCAATGAATCACAGGAATAGTTTGAAGGAAGACATTATAAACATCCAAATAAAGGAGTCACTTTGTCCATATCAGGAGTGTGGATGCTTTCCGGATCAATAACCGTCGATTCCCAAAATACAACACAAACGTGAAATGAAAGAGTGAATGCTAATTCAGAAACCCACTCATTTTTTTTTCTTTTTCTATTCAACAATAACAAATATACATTATAAACACACTATTAAATAACAAAGAGAAAGAAAAATTAAATAACTTGGACATGGACAACATGGACAAACGAACAATCAAACAGAACATCACAAAACTACAAAGAAAATTAATGTTCCCTGCAAGGAATATCGTCAGGGGCCACTGCTTGAAACAAAACAATTAAAACAGAACGCCGTATTATCAAAGTTTCTGTTAAGGTCACTCTGGTTATACAAATAACTCAAATTAATAGCCCATCAAATCGTTCACTCTGAAAACTATACTTGATAACATTATAAATAATTTATTTATTAGAATGTATATCGTAAGTATCACTACCATAAAGTAAAAGATTTACGATTGAGGAACTATTCAATGGTAAAAAGGAGATACGTCTAGCATAGAGGTTGTCAAATAGTGTAAGCCGCTGGATAGAATAATTAGGGCAATGTAGGAGGAAATGTACATTGGTTTCAATAGAATTTGTTCCAAATAAACAGATAGGGTTTAAAGTATCTTGAAAATTATGACGAAATTTATGTTCACGTAGGTGACTGAGGCCAAGACGAAGTCTAGTTAGTAATCTAAGTCCACGAGGATGGAGCACATAATACACAGGAGACGCAATGGGACGAAGAAAGTTCAGTAGAGACAGTTTAAGGGACGTTATTGAGGGGGAATTGCGAATATTCGAATCATGTTTTTCCCAGGCATTAGCACAAAAGGGTAAAAACGATGTTTTAAAACGATCTGTTCTAGGAATGGGTAGATTAACTGATCTAAAATATCTAACATTATGAGATTGAATTACTGTGTTAGTTAATAATGTTTTAAAATATGTAGAAGTCATATTATTTTTGATTTTATAATAAAAACATAATCTCCTATAATATCTTCTCTCTTTTAAACTTTCCAGCCCCAACTCCTGATAAATATTTTCACATGAACTACCAAATATAACACCTGTAATTGCTAAGGAAGCATTGTACTGAACAGATTCAATTTTATGACAAAATATTTCATTACTAGGATTAGCATAAATTATATCACCATAATCTAAGTGTGGTCTAATAAAAAAGATATATATATTTTTCAATGTATTCCTTGGTAAGAAATTAAAGACACATTTAATTAACCCGATTCCTTTGTTAGCTTTAGAAATCTTCTCTCTCTAATGGTGACCAAAACTGAGGATTTGTCCAAAATCAAGCCTACTTGTTATGCTCTTCCTTTGAAGAAACAACACTATAGTTGAATACCAATATAGGAAGTCTGATCAAGATGAAAATGGAATGAAAATCTGCATATCCTTCCTTTGTAATATTGTCTTTCTCAAAAATACCTCTTGTTACTTGCTAACTATCTGCTAGAACAGCATATCCTATTGTTAATAGCACTAAATATGTTGTTAATCATGTCAGCAACTGGAAACGACCCACAAATCCATCGAATTTTGGAATATGATGGTGCATTATATAATAGAATATACCAAGACAATACCAAGTAAAACCAATCGAATGAATTAGCAACGACCTTGTTGTAACGGAAGGAGTACATTTGTAGTTTTTTTTTTACTTACCAAGCTAAATAAGATGAATTAATACTACAACCTATCCAGTAAGGACAAGGAAAATCATTCTCCTATGTTGAACTGACTTACCATTCACCTGTAACACAAGACCAATTCATAGAACCTGAAAGAATTGAATGGATAATGAAAAATGAGTGTAGTAATTAGATTCAATGTAGTTGCTTTGTTTCATATTTCATCTAAACGAGCGCAAAAACACAGATAAAATATTATTAAATATTCATCAAAAAGCCAAATCTATTAGGTAGTAAACACGAAAGACACGATTGTGATACGATCATACTACTACCCAGATAATAACAATCAAGGAAAAAAGACAAGAAAGGTCCAGTAGGTATGGATTGCTTTTGTGGTTCACATTAGTTGAATAGCAAAACCTTGCGACTTTATATCATATTTCATGACATATGTTTAGATCGAACATGTCGTTACCTTAAAGGAGCAACTGGGCTAGAAATAAACTATGGCGATGTTGTTTTTTGCCTGCATATATTAAAGAGAGAGCCTGGGAGTGCAATGTAGTTTGGGCAATGAAAAAGGAAACTGATTCACTAGTAACACTGGGCCTATTACAAGATGGATCATTCGTATCATTGAACGCATGACGAAAGTTGTATTCAGAAAATGACTGTGACCAACCATACCAGGTTTAGGCCGCAAAGATTGTTAATTTTAGATATAGGATGGGCAACCTATCAAATAAAACTTATAATTGACGTTTAAATATGGGCAGATGTTAAATTGTGCACATTTGCATTGAGGGTGTTCCATTTATGTGCATAATATGGAAAAAGGAGATTTGGCCGTCCTTTTCTTACTGTAGGAATATCAAAGGTTCTGGTTAATTGCATATTGTATGGAATTGAGTTATCAATAGGAGTTAGTTAACTCATTAACATATCAGTTTCAAAAATAATTTTGAAAGAAAAATTTATTGATTCACCATTTTGCTGAAAACACCATCGAATCCATGTGGATTAACATAAACAGATTGAATGACAGATCTGATCCCTTTTTCACAAAAAATGATATTATTTAATATTTTATTGCGTAGTATAGAGAACACAGGTTAATGTACACTGATTGGCAAAACAAAAATTATTGAATAAATTAAGATTCTCAAAATCGTCCCTAGAAAAATTGCACTGCAAATTTAAAAAATTTAAAACACGTACCGTGTTTCCTCTAATTAGCGCCGGGCCTCAAATAAGCGGCGCCCTCTAATAAGCGCCCCCTGAAGCCAAAAATATTTTATAAGCGCCGCCCTCTAATAAGCGCCCCCTTCTAATAAGCGCCGCACTTACAAATGCGGCGCTTATTAGAAATAATAGCAATAGATCATGTACGAAACATGATTGTGTATTGGATCAAGAAAATACAGCATGCTCTCTACTTTTACGGTAATATTTCTTTTTTAAACATCGGAAACTTTCTTTGTGTTACATCTTCGGGTGCGTAGGTAAGTTCAAAATAACTAAGCTTCTCTTTGCGCTTTTTGATTCTCGATCCAGAGTCTCGACTATTCGTTTCCTTTTCGTGTAAGCAAAATACTCTGCGGGGGTTACAAGACCAACATCACGTTTTCGATTTCCAGTGACTTGACTTTATTAAAAAAACTTTGACTATAGATAATTTTATAAGCGCTGTCCTCTTTTAAGCGCCTCCCTCTAATAAGCGCCGGGGGCCGGTGCTCGAAAATTAAATAAGAGTAAATACGGTATTGGCCATATGTACATTCGGACATATATATGGATCATTCAACTTTTCATCAAGACAGCGTTGTACAACCCATAACTGAAAAATATTTAACTAAAAAGTGAAAACATACTTACATAGTCGTACATAGCCATACATAGTGTGATCAGTACAATTATAACAGACATGTAGCTAAAGAGACTATGGTTGTTGTTCTTTGTCTAAGCGTTCAGCTCCCAGAACTTTACAAACAAACCATTTCACAATACTACAATACAGGAGCACATTAACATATTACATTATATGAATCACACGTGGTGCACATAAACAAACATGACCAATGTATTTTGCGAAGAGGTCGTTCTCCACACTGTGCCGTGGATAGGATTCGAACTCGCAACCTCTGCATTGCAAGTCCAACTCGATACTGTGTTACATCTCCAAAAGGAAGTGCTCTGGCAATGCACAACTGTCATATTGCCAGGGAACACTACCACCTTTATATCTTAAAGTACCTTATTTGTAAAACTAAGAAAAAATAAATAATTAGATAATAAAAAAGGGTCGTACTATTTCTCCATAAGTAAAAGTAATCCAATGTATGATTGAAGTAATGGCGAGTTTCTGTTCCCGAAAATGTCTAAGGCCAACTCGGATCCTATGATTATAATACTTTTCGCAATAGGATTTATCTATACGGTGCGCCGTATCCACAGCACCATCTGCAAGCATTAAAGTGTCTCGTAGAGTATTTTTAAGACAGTACCTATCTTGAGACAAAATGCCTCGAATTGAGACACATTAACGTCTCTTATGGAAATATCACGTTGTATTCAGCCGTTCTACAAAATGACGCGGAGATCCAAAATATCTCAAACAGCATTTACATTGTCAGATCTAAAACGAATTAACAAATTACAGATATCCACATTAATGTTAATGCATTTATCATGTTAATGAATTATCATTATGTGGTCGATTTCATTTTAACGATAGGTTCTAAACTCTTTAATATATCTCACGCATATTGAAAGGGCCTATCAAAAACCTTTATAATTTAATGCAATTTCCAAATAATAACCCCGTGGAAAAACAATAGAGCAAAGAGTAATAATTTAATTGATTTTCCGGGACACCGTCATCAAGCAAAGCTACTTATTCGTGAGCTCATGTGCGGATCGTACAGAGTTGCGAGCATCGTACATGCTACAGTCACACGAGCTTAATCCTTTAAATGCAAAGTGTCCCCTGAAAGGAGTCAAATCATTGGTCACTTCTTTGCTATTTCGGTTTTTTCCTTAAGACATATTATATAAACGATAGCTACCTTGTCCTGATTGGAAATAAGTTAAACTACATACACTAGAATACAAAAAAATCCAACATTTTCCCAGTAAATTAAAATAGATGAAAATTGTTCGTTAATTATATGAGAATATAAATTTTGTAGATAATATTTACAATAGCACAAAGAGTGAAGTTAACTTTGTTTAATTAATACTGTAATTATCAACTGTACAGTAATGCTGCCTACATGGCCCTAATAAGAAAGTATACCATTCCCTCTTGTAGACAATGGTCCTAAGTTTGAGAAAAGGCCACAAATTACAAATGCTGTATGCTTACTCGAACTACAAACTCATACATTAACTGGTAAAGTACTCATTGATATTACATGTCATGGCCAGGGGTTATTAACTATTAATTTCCATATATCCTGGTACTATATGAGATAGTGCTATCATTGAAAAATCGAGTGCAATTTTGTAGGAAGAAGCAGAACATGAATTGATGTTAGAGAGTTATTTTCTGTTCAGGAACTTTGTGCTATTAAGGGTGCGTGTTTAAATATGCCACACAAAAAAACAACTTCGGTGAATTTAAAGAAGCAGAAGTTACATTAAATATTAATATAGCATGAACTATAGAATACGTCTAGAACGAATTATTTTGAAATTCTGAAAGGAAAAAACAAAAATTTAAAACGGCTTGTAGTTAGGATAACTTTGCCTACTCAAGTCAGGAACTGTCATGTTTCACAGATTATCTATACATGAGAAAGTAGTCTCAAGACCACAATATATAACAGTGGTCACTCGCCAAGGATCAATCTTAGGAACATTGCTTTTCTTAGTTCACTTTAACGATAAGTTTTCCATCTTAAAACACTACGAAGTATTTATCTATACTGACGACATGAGTTATCAAAAAACTAGTTAATCATGAACTTCGGAAAAGGCAAGACTAAATCAATGCTTTGCAGTACCTCGAAAATAATTGGAAACCAGAAAGTAAGGAATTTGGAAATTGTTGTTCAACCAACATATAGTCATAAACTCCTAGGTGTGTTCCTGGATCAGTTCTTTCCGTTTAAAGTTCCTTTCAAAAAAATATACACAAGACCAGTTGGCAGGTTAAATTTGTTAAGACGGAATGTATATATTGTTCAATGAATCATACCATCGTTGGACAAAAGTCATATGCATTTCTGGCTGTCAAACACTTCAATGCTCTAAAAATGAAGAATGGTCAGTTGATTTTAACACTATTAGATCTGGGGAAGTTCCAATTCCCATGAAACGTATCTAGGAATATTATTGTATTGTACTTTTTAGGCGGTATCAGACATTTTCTTGCCCTAAAGTACATTTGCAAAAAAAAAAATTCCATATGAACATAAACCATTGCTGCTATATATTATTCTTTTTTTTGTTTCTAAATAAATTAGATATTTACAGACCAGACTTTTGTGTTCATATTGCATTTTTTATATTTTACAGACCAAAATAATTGGCACAACCTACTCCAATTCATGATGTCATAGCGATAGATGCTAATGTGATAAAAAACATATTTTGATGCAAATGATTCCGAAAATATCGCTGTACCTCTGTGCATAGCTAATATAATTACAACTACTAACTACTTATTAATGCTAAATTAATGAACTATTGTTTAGCACATCTATATTTTATTTCCTTTCTTTCTTTTATTTATGTATGCCTATTGCTACCTCTTTTGCTTATTACTAATAATTAAACTTTAGTTAATTTAGTTGTTTTGTTAACCTGTTTAGTTTCATTCTTATTTTATACCTACAATAAATACAATCCAAGTTGTCCTCCTCCTATTAGTTTAACCATTACATATATATTAACATTTCTTTTTATAGCATTATATTTAATAGTAATTTTAATAATCTCTTTATATTGCATATACATTTTTTATGAGGACCCAATTTATAACTGTTAATATTTGATACTGGCTGGTTCTGCTGAATTAATATTCATATATGTGTATGTATTATATATAAATTAGTTACCATACCCTACAAGACTGATTTTAAGAAGCATATTTTATGGAGCTTCTTTCCAGATGTATTTGCATATGTAGTATGACTCTATATTGTAGGGATACAACATGAACAAGAAGCCTGGTCGGCTTTATGACTGCGCCAGCGAGCACTACGGAGAAGGGTGTATTTAAACTTTAATATAATGTGTCTATTCATAACGTGTCTATTATATTCATAATGTGTCTATTATATACACAACAAAAGTGATATTTACTAGCAATAGCTTCCGCTACCATCCGCCCACGCATCCGTGTGTGCATCACATGACGACCAAATCCCGAGACAATCGTTCCTCCAAATGACCCCACCCGTCGTCAAGTAATGAACGAAAAGGGGGCGTTTTCCGTGGTGATAACATACCCTAGATTGTGTTGTTTTGTAACCGGGTTTTCATGTCAATATTCAAAAGTATAAGTACAAACAGCAAGTGTCAACAGTGATATAAGTACAATATATGCAACACCTAAACAATGTTTAACCCTATTTCACATGGGCTATTTGTATACCCTTATATCACATGGGGGAGGGGGGGCTTTTTCTCAGCTTCTACTAATACTATGACCTTAAAACTTGGTACGAAGGTAGGTTTAATTAGTATAATTGATTTTAGCTAAAATGGTAGCCATAAGTCACGTGACGTTTTGTTGACGTCAGCAAAATACGCTAAAATCAGCATTTTTTTGTTTTTTTCCATAATTCAGTTTCCACAGTTAGTGTGATGTTAAAATTTGGTAGAATTGTTCTCTTAGGTATTGTGTTTAATTTCAAATAAAAATTGCAGCATACAGTCACGTGGTTTTCTTGCTGATGTCAGCATATTTTTACTCAAATTAAGCGTCTTTTCAATCTCATATTTCTTGGGATCTAGAAGAGGTCTAGTGTTAAGAATTTGTATGTAAGCTCTTGTTATTGAGGTGCTTCAATTGAAAATGAAATGGTTGTATATAGTTTAGAAAAAATATTTGGAAAAAACAAACATTTTCGGGCAATAACATTTTTTATCCCTGTGACGAAATTACCCCCTGAAACTAAAATCTAAACACAATATACAACCACTTTACAATACACAACCACCTAAAGCCAACAAAACACTAATTTATATCTAAAATAAATAATAAATAAAAAAAATGTTTTTACATGTCAGGAACTGCTCATACTATCCACTCAAAGGTGGGGGTATCACTTCTTCCAGAAGTTCGTTGTAGCCGGTTCTCATGTCAATATTCACAAGTATAAGTACATACAACAAGTGTCAACATAGAAACAAGTACATTATAAGCAACACGTAA
>JANTOQ010425016.1:0-11735 GCA_027564595.1 Bythotiara depressa
TATGGTCTTCGACTGTTTTTTGTCGAATATTTTGAAATAGAAACGTATTTGGGCTAACAGGAGGATTTATTTTAGATAAATCTGATGAAAATTTTGAGGCTAGAGTGGCTCCAACACCAACAAAGTATTTATTAAAAATATTTGAAATTTTCTTAGGGTCAGTTTCTTCAATACCATCTGTATCTACTACTCTTTTTACTTGAGTAGTTGTATTTTTAATATTTGGAACCGGGGTTTTCAGTGTTTGCCAAAGTTTTCTCAGTCGTTTTTTATCCTTAGAATGTAAATTATTATAGTGCTCGTTTGTGAGCCTATTTTGCATATTGTTAACATGGCTCCTTTTTTGTTTGAAATTGTTCCAGTCATTGATGGATTTACTTTTAGATACTTTCTTTTTAGCAAAATCTCTTTCCCTGATGGCTAACAGGCCTTAATCCGATGTGTAACAAAAGGAACATGTTTTTCAGCCACTGTTTTAATGTTGTCAGAACATATGTCACATGCTCTTTCAAGGTCAGAAGAATTTACAAAATATGACTAATCTACAATTCTAAGATCATTTAAGAATTGATCTTTGTCAAAGTTCTTGTAGGTATGACCGATATGGTTCTTGGTTCATGTTTTGGCCGAGTGAATTTCCTGATCACATAAGTGAAACTGTGATCGCTGATGCCAAGATGCATCACACCAGATTTTGAAATACAAGAACTATTTGTTAATAGAAGATCCAAAAGTGTGCTACTACTTTCTGTAACATGAGTAGGTTCTTGATTTTAGATGACAAACCATTTTTAATGAGCATGTTACAATTAATTTCTCCAAGAATAAACTATTCTTTCTGGAGTGGTAGCTTTTTTAAGCATTCATGAAAATAATCACAGAGATTATCAGTGTCATCAAGATTTTTAATACCCTTAGATGGTGGCCTGTAAACCCCAACTATAAAAACATCAAGGTTTGTTTGATGTAATAGAAGTTTTATATTGTCAAGTTTAGATAACAGACCATTGATATTTAAACAAGCTACCCGTAAGCGCTTTTTAATTAGTGATAGCCTCAAGATCGTGAAAATCGTTTTCAATAGAAATATGACATTGTCTGGATAATCTTTAAAGCCTTCTGGGAAAGGCAATTCATTTGATAAACTGTGGCTGCAAACGAAATATAGTTCCTTGTCAGGAGGGTAGTTTAATTACTCCCTATAGTGTTTTGGAGAAGTTTTCTCACAAGAAATGTGACCCAGAGACCACATCTATCACAAGGCACAGCCCTATGTGTTCATAACAGGCCCAGGGTTTAATTCAACATCTCCTGAAAGTAAAAGAAAAACTTGTAGCACCAATGTTTTAATGTGTGAAATAAATATTTATTATTTGTTCATAAAATCAATATTTCAACTGTTGCAAGCCTTTATGAAGATATATATTTAAAATGTACAAGATGTGTCTCGTATGTTTTAGAAATTTACATTAAACATCTTGATATATCGCTATAATTACATTGGTATATATTTATAGTGAAAACACATTTAGTATTAATCAATATTTCGACTATTTCAAACTTTATCAAGATTTATGTAAAAAATGTACAAGATGTGTCTCATGTAGTGTAAGAATTTACACCTCATTAAACATCTTGATATCAGTATATATTATTATATTGGTATAAGCCAAACAATAGAAAAATAAACAATAAACTAGAACATAGGACTAATTAATTTAAAAAATCCTAAAGAGTGTATTAATGTCATCATATACTGTCATGAGATTTATTTGTAAGTAAGAATAGTATATGATATTGAATATTAGTAAAAAGTAGATAATAGATTATGTATACAGAAAATAGATGCATGTGTAAATTAAATAAAGATATGTACATTGTTGAGAATAAAAAAAGAAGGGCTGTGCGCTTGAAGATCGATGGCAAATTAATAGCTTTAATGTGATGAACGCAAAATATCTTTAAATTTATTTATTTACATTTTTAAATGTTTGACGGATAATTGCATTATCATGGAATGTCATCAGAACATACTTATCAGAAACAAATCAAATTATTTCTCCATCTAAAATTAAGAACCTTCTTCAACAAATATTTGTCACAGAGGAAATTACGGGGTTTTAAAAATGTATTCTTTTTACTTGAACTACCCTAAGACGAGAGAAAATCATGCATCTAATCATGCATCTATTCCTAATGATACCGTTTAAAACGTGTCCTTCAAAAAATCTATTTAATATGATTTATTTTTGCTACATTTCCACTAGCCTCAGGGTGTATACAAATTGATTTATAATCAGAACCTAACCCAGTAGGCATTCAACGTCGTTTTGAAGTTTATATATAGTCGTGAGGACGATGATCAATAATCGACCTCAATATGAAGTTCAGTTCTTGAATGTCGATTTTATCAACCTCAAATTGACGTTTGTCAACTGGATTTCGACGTTGAATAGACATCGGCTTATCGACGTTGCATTTATTCAAAATACTAAAAGTAATTAACACAAATTGTTTTAATACATTTTTCTGTTTCCTAAAAAATTAATTTTATCCCTTCCTCACTTGATTATGTGTTTCCTCAAAAATTAATTTTACTGATTATTATATTGAAAGAAAAGTATACAATTGTAACAATACAAAATTAAAAACTATCAATTATTAATTTTTATTATAGAAGCTACAGCCAAGGATGTTATAAAGCGAAGCTACAACTAACCACATAAACTTCGAAACTTTCAAAATTGTACCACCTTTTCAGGCAGGCTCCCTTGACCTAACAAAAAACGAACAAACATTAGAACAGTAGATCATTGAACAATAGAACAACAGAACATGGAACAGTAGAACACAGAACATTAAAACAACAGAACATAAAACTGCAGATCATAGAACAGTAGAGCAACAGAACAGTAGAACATAGAACAACATAACAACAGAACATAGAACAGTAGAACAGAGAATGGTAGAGAACAACAGAACAATAGAACATTGAACAATAGAACATAGAGCAGTAGATCATAGAACATTAGAACAGTGTATCATAGAACATTAGAACAGTAGAACATACAACGGTAGAACTTAGAACAATAGAACTGCAGATGTTGAAAAGTAGATCATAGAACATTTGAACAGTAGAACAACAGAACATAGAATAGTAGAACGTAGAACAATAGAACGTTAGAACAACAGAACAGTTGAACATAGAACAACAGAACATGGAACATAGAACAGTAGAACACAGAACATTATAACAGTAGAACAATTAGAACGTAGAACATAGAACAAGAGAACATATAACAGTAGAACATAGGACAGTAGAACATAGAACAGTTGATCATAGAACAGTAGAACATAGAACAGTAGAACTGCAGCAGAACATAAAACAGTAGCTCATAGAACAGAAGAAAAGTATAACATAGAAAACAACAGAGGAACACGGAAACGAGGCTGAAAATCAAAAACTTCGGTGATAGACAGGAAAAAATATATGGCCAAGACTAAAGATCGAGGGCTCTAGAGCCCTCGATCAATAAGTAAATACAAAGTAAAACTGGTAATAGATAATAAAAAAAGGATAATACTTCTGTTTAATAAAATTAGATGTATGTCTAAATTCGGTATTACTAAAACATGGAACTAGCCAGAGCAACCCAAAATAGCCAGAGCCAGTCAGAATCACCCAGAGCCAGCCAGAACCACCCAGAGCCAGCATAAAGAAGTTCAGTTCAGTCCCAAACCTCAAACCTGGCCGCTGACCTCCATGTGCTCTTTCTATTTTAACCTAAATAAACTTCCCCATCAAGTGTTGCATAAAACATAGACAAATAAAACATACAATATATCAAACTTATTATATAATTATGAAGCATGTTCACATAGGGAGTGTGTGTCTAAATTGTTTGTGAAGATATATACATTAATAGAAAAGGTTAAATAAATAAGTAAATACAAAGTAAAACTGGTGTTTAAAATACTGTTGATAAAGTGGGTACAAGAGTCCTTCATTACTCGTTCTTATCATACTGGAAAGCCCTTCATGTAGTGCCCATATTATTATTATGTACCAAATATGTAACCGGTTAGGGACAGAGCTATCTATATGCAATACACTATGTATTATATACAATGAGTAATGAATGTCTAAACCAAGAGACAAGTTAAACAGGATACTCTTAAAGTATTTATATGGAATGACTAGCTGGTATCCCAGGAATGAATAGATGAGAGGACCTTAGCAGGGATTAACAGAGATGCATAAACCTAAAAGGAACTGGGTTGAAGACATGCACTGCTTCCACACCAGAACTCACAACATCCCAGGCCAAGTTAATTTCTTAACCTGGCACATGTTGGCTTGCCTTCTAGCCATTTAAGTCACATTGCACTTATGAGTAGGAACGTGACTATGGATTGCTGCAGCCAACATGTATTCAAAGAACTGGGTTGACGGGTTCACATTATGTGAAAGTGGCACTGTACAACATTCCAGGCTATGCAAAGGTGCACAACATATGGACCTCTTCCCTCCCTGCCGAATAAGTCTTTCTCACCTGCCTTAGACCCCTTATAATACCCTAACCTATTCAAAGGAGGCTAGCCAAAATAAAATACAGAGATACTGCTAAAGATATCTGGGTTTTACCACCACCCCATATTAAAGAATCAATGGTCACATCACACTCATTGAGGCCATTTAGTATCAACGAGTTAAGCCTATGTTGCCAAGAGGCTTCTTTTCTCCTAATACCATCCAACATTTCAGCATTATCAATCAGAATAACCCTCCAATCATCCATATCTTTGTGACCTGGTTGATTAAAATGAGCATGAAATGACTCTTGTGGAACAGTCTTATTTAGCTTGTAGGATAGGATAGGGATTATATTTTACGTGGCTAGCCTCCGTAATTTTGAGACATATAGCCTGTCTATTGTTTCCAGGAGGGGCCACGCACGAAGTCCTGGTTAGCATTTAAAGCACACATTTGTGCTATGAATTCCATTTCTCGACTCTATGAGTCAGAGATGGGACTCGCTTAACCAGAAAACTCTGCTAGGAACATTGACCCGAGGAGGATTTGAACTTCATACCTCTGGGTTGCAAAGCGATGATGCTACCACTTGGCCAATGCCCCTTGTATCTCTTATGGCAGCTTTTATATTATTAAAACACATTCTAAATTTGGTACTCGTTACTTTCTACATATTCTTTCAAACAAGTTTGATATTGCACCAAATATACTACCATTTTAGAACTATATTTAATAAAAACGTAATGTAGACAACTTAACATTAGGTCCAGGCTACTTATATTTCACACCATAATTGGAAATTATTGTTAAATCTTGTTATGCACTGTTACTTGTTGTTACTTTTGTTGTTACTAATAAAAAAAATATATATATATCTCACAAATGATGAGAAAAGGTGCAACAATATAAGGAGGATTGCAATAAAATGTTTTTCAATTTACCTATGATTTAAGATACTAAAGCACTGGTCCTTCCCAGATAGACAAGAACATTATTTTATAACATGATTAAACACACAAGTGAGTAATATTATTCTATCTGAAGGTTTCCATGAAAAGACACTTCCCATTCTCAGTTTCTTAAATATATAACAGATTGAAGATCAGAACAAATGAGACATAAATCTGGATACGTCCAATATATTATGACCATGACTGTAGATTTGGGATAAAGCAAAAATAAAGACTACATGTAATTGTTCTGCTTGTTTAACATTTTCATAACTAAGGGTGAAAATCCATTTCTTTCGCATTTTCAGATGGTGTGATGGTTTGGATTGCCATCTAAGTCACCCTACCTTGGAGCAGGGGCAGGATGATTTAAATGGCTCAAAATCATCCGTCCATTTGTTTAGTTCTGGACCGCCATCTAAACCATCCAAAATTCAAGCTGACTCGAAGTCCCAAACACTCTTTATTCAATATTGGTAATTAAATTGGAGACAAGCAAGTCTCGTCTCCACATATGGAAAAAGCATCAGCCATTATGGTGCTTCGTAGATTCCATCTTTAAAAAAAAAGCAAACAGTCCAAATTCTTATAGCATGTTCAAAGTCATGTTATTTCACACAGGAGATGAGTTGGATTACCTGGATGGTTGAGATTTGCAAATCAAATGCACTCTAAGACCCTGTTTACATGAGACCTGATATGACATCAGACAAGTTTGAGTTCATTTACCACAAAATACCACCAAATGTTTATATATTCTATGTGTGTGATTAGCAACAGTTAGTCCAATACAAAACGTTTTGAAACTGGATGGTGTTCAACACAGACACATATTAAGATAAAACACTGTAGCAAAATGGTGTCAACATGTAAGTTCAATAGAATATCAGACCAAGGATATATACACTGTGTCAGAATGCATCCCCTCTGTTCTTTACTTTTGTAAAAACAGTAAATATTAATGTTTTGGAAAGTTTTAAAATAAAATGCCACAAACAAAATTTGTAATCCAATATGGGTACAGATTACAATAGCTTTCTCTTTTCTTAACACAAAAATTGCATTCACATCTAAATATGACCACCAAATATGGATTATAATGTGGAAAACTATGGTATACATTACAATGGAATTTTTGCTACTCTGAGAAAATAACTTGTGACAGTAAGAAATCTTTAATAGTTGGATAATTACTCACCATCAACCTTTAAGGTAATTTCTTCTGGTCTGTAATGCTTAACATCTAGTTTGACTTGAAAGTTATCTTTAGTGTTAGAACTTGGATGTTTGGTTGGGCGATATGGCTCATGGCCAACAAGCTCTCTATATAGTCTTTCTCTCTCTCTGGAACTCTCCCTTCGCAAGTGTGCTCGTACATCATTTGGATGAGGTCTGTCATAAAACATTGGAAAGTATCGCAATGGAGGAAATGTTAATTCAAGATTTTCATCAAAGGGATCTTCTAACTCTTCCAAGCTTTGACTGGAATCATGTACAGGTATATGCCATGAAGCCATCTTTTTATGTGATATTTTGTTATCTAAGTAAAAGAATATCTAGTCATATATTTGTATGTCTGGCATGCCTATTTTGACTCAATGTGTACAACTATCACATGTGAGTAATATATTCAGGCACAAATTAATGTTGATGATAAATTCTGGCATTCTGTTAAATAGAATGACTGTAAAGTTTACGTTGTTGGTTGTTGATTTGGGGGAGGTAGTTAGAGCACTTAGCCTTGTAAAGCAATCTATCTAGGTGATGAAAAACTCAGCATTCGAACTGTAAGTAAACAGAACTCTTTAGCCTTTGTTGGCAATCAGTTTAATGGGTAGTGCCATGATAAAATCACAGGGTATCTTACAGCTAGATCTGCTTACTTAGTGGATGCTGTAAGGAAGGGCATCCAGAAGGACGACCTCTCTGTTAATCCTTAGGCCAAGTGAGGCATTGTCTATTGAGTGGAGCACTTCACTCAACTTGTAGAGCCAATGGGAGAACTTCTGTAGCACAAATGGGTGCTTTAAATACCAACCAGGTCTTCGCTCAAGGCCCCTCCTGGAAACAACTGACAGGCTACATGCCTTGATATTACGGAGGCTAGCCACGGAAAATATACCCACTAACTAACTATGTTCTAGGTCTAATATTTTCCCACTTGTGGAAATGCTTCACTGTCTTACCCATGCTAACAAGGAAAAGGATGTCAAATTTAAAACAACAAGAACAACATGTTTGCACAATCTAATTCTCCACTTTACCTAAAATTGTAAGTAAATATACAAGAACAGTTATGATTTACAATGTTAGCAGGATGGGGAGAATATACTTCATTACAAAATATTGAGAAAGCAAATCAAAACATGAACATCTAAAAAATTCTACTTTCTTTTATGTCTGAGCATTATAATTTTTCTTGCCATTTTCTTGTTATATCCTGCTCTTTAAAAAGATGAACATTTATTAAATGTTTCTTTCTGAACAAATCTAACATCTTTCTAGTGAGCTTAAAAGTTATTAACAGCAAGCTATTAATTCCTAATTAGTTTTTTCAAAACATCATTACAATTATTTTAATTCTCAGCCATTCAAAATTCTAGCTAAATATAATAGGAGTTTTTGAAATCATATTTTTAATTGTTTAATGAGGATATTAAGATCAAAACAACATTTTGTTTGAAGAGATTTATTTATTCCACTGATATATGCTATATATGATAATATATGCTATATAAGATATATTTAAAAATAATTAGGAATATAAACAACTGCATGATGGTGATATATGAATACCTAACCTTGAACCCCCCCCCCCAAAAAAAAACCTGGGAGTTTGACCTAAAATGACTGCAAAGCTGTAGAGGAAACTGTTTGTGAAAAATGTTGGACACAGATATATGAGCATCAGAAACTGGTATCAACCTTGTACCCAGGACGGTTCCTTCTTTTTTTGTTGGCAAATCTAGCAAAAATTAAAAAAATGGCCCTGGGTATGAGGTTGCCTTTAAATTGTCCTAATAATTTGTCCTTTATGACTTTTGCTCACTACACTACACCCTCCCTGTCTAAATCTGTGTGACTACTGTGCCACCCATCATCATGTTTTATTGATGCTAATCAAGACCCCACCAACAAACCCACCATCTTGTTTGATTAATCCTCTTTAAAGTGAAGTATGGATATACCTTACTGGTAAAAACAAGTTGGCAAAAGTGGCTAAATTTTCTACAGACTAAATTTTTTAGCTGACTTTTTTTAAAACCAATCTGTATTTTTAGCCGACGTATTTGTTAGCTGACCTATATTTTTATCTGACTTTATTCCTATACTTTTTTGGCCAATATTTTTACTGCCTACTGCTGAACATTCATTCATCCTAAATCATACATAATAGCATAATAACACGATCTCCGAATATATTCCTTCACGGAGAGTGATGTGGTTGTAATTAACGTTGATTAATTATATTGTAAATAAATATGGATGCAAACACTTCATGGTTTTGTTTTCATTATTTCCAAAATCTATTCTTGAGAAAGTGACTAACCAAATATTTTAGTCTGTAAAAAGTGACTAAATTTTCAACCGACTAAACTTTTAATGCCAACTAAAGTTTACACCAACATTTTCTTTACCGATAAGGTAGTATGGTTAGTCCTTCATTTCTTGTTGCATATAATACGTAGCATATAGATAGCCCTAACCCTAAACCGATACATAATTATAATATGCACACTACATGAAGGGCTTTCCATATTATAAAGAACAGAAATGAAGTACTTAGTTATAGCATGGCTTGCAGAGCATAGTCTGTGTTTGGTGGGTTCACAAAAATATTTTTCTCTACAATAAGTACAGGCCCAGGACATTAGGCATAAGAAAACGCAAGGGAAATGGACTTATTGTGGGAGAACCAGGCAGGGCCATTCCATGGGCTTACCCCTTTTAAAATAAAATATGAAACTTATATACTAAAAAAATACTAAAAAAATAAATAGTTCTTAGGAAAGTACAATATTCAAATTTTACTTTTCAAAAGATATATATATATATATACACATTTCCATGATAGAGACCACAAAAAAAAACTTTTTTGTAACCCATGTGACGGACATGACATGAGTTTCAGTAGTTGTTAGATTTTTTAAATTTACATCAAGAATCAAGAATTTATAACCAATTTATTTTACCACCATAAAAAATACAATTGTTATAAGTTGCAATTAAGATACAAAAATCATCTACATGATTTATGGCTGTATATACTCAAAGATTTATCACAACATTTTACAAAAATTAATAAAGTATGTAAAAGTTTATAACTAATTAATCTCTGATATATTTACCCAAAATCAGAATTAGAATTGTCATTTTTTATATCAATTATGAAATCCTAGAAAGAAGAAATAATATTCATATCATTTATATTGATGTTGTAATTTCAAAGATATAAAAATGTTCCAGATGCAGCAAATATATGTTTTTCACTATTTCCACAAATTTACATTTACAAGCCTAAATTTCTTTAAACATTTTTAAGAAATGTTGAATTAAGGATACTGTATACATTACATTCATCACACATGTTCAGTTTTTTTTAAATATCTCGCTTTCTTCAAATAATTTATATATATTTTTTCTGAATGCTGATTAATTCATCTATCTAACTATGTAGCTCTTGTAACTTAGCCTGTTGTGGAAAGGAAAAAAAATATTGAACTTATTTTTATACGGTTAGCTTCAATGAGCTCCAAGTCCCCTCAATATGAATTTGTTTTCTTGGAAGTTATTGTATCGTCAAGTTTTCATGTTTTGAGAAATTTAATATCATTTAATAAAGAATGTTTATATTTTGCATTCTAAAGCTTTGTGTTATTATAATAAAATTGGTACCTTTTTATATTTTAAATGAGTAGAATATGAGCATTCATGCAAATTATTATTTTGAGTGATTTTTAGAGCATCTTAAGCACTTAGGGGTTTACAGATTGTGTTACTTTTCATATCTTTTGATTTAAAAAATTCCAAAATGTGTATGGTTGCTTTAATGTCTTATTAACTTCTGTTTAAAAATATACTGTTTTTATGATAAAGTTTCTCAAAACATTATATTTCTTACACACAGATAAATCGCTTTAACTTTTTGCAACTTACATTGTTACTCAACCATTCACTAAATTTACCATTTAATTAATCCACATGGCCTGTCATCACATCCCTTGACAGTTAATAACTGCTGCATGTTGTTTGTTCTGTGTTAATGAATATATTATATTGTTACATGTTATTACTTTATTTTTATATTTATTGTTTATGTCACTGTCCAAAGACTCGAGGGAAATATTTAATTTATACTATATACATAATCATGACTATTGTCAAAATAACTAATTACTGTCATGTTAGTTGACATTGTTCAATTTAGGGCAACTGTAGGATTATTTAATTGCATTAAAAAATCACCATTCAAAAGTTACTATCATAAGAGAATACATTTTTCTGTAACTTGTAGCATTACATATTGATTATTATTTATTTTATTATTTACTGCTTTTTGTTATTTTCTTTTTTCAGTGCATTCCCAAATATGCATTTAATAACCAGTTTTCTGATGATCTATGTACACATTTTCGGTGTATCACATCTGTCAATTTACTTTAAGCCATTCACTAGCTTTTATTTTGTATCATATTTTTAACAGAGATTTGCGGGTGTTTATACATTCCCCCAGTGTACAGAGCAGACTGTTATTATATATAAACAGTCTATACCAGGTCTTATATTATTTCTTATATATAATAATAATAATTTTATTAGCCGGTGACGTAGAGCCTAACCCGGGTCCTTTTGTCAAAAATGTTAAAGAGTTAAGTGTCATTGGAATCTGAACAGTATTCCTGTTAATAATTTTATAAAAATGTCTTTACTGGAGGCTTGCTTATCCCTTTTTAAATTTGATATTGTTTGTTTATCAGAAAGATTTCTTAATTCTTCTTATTCGGATGTTAATGAAAGGCTAAGCTTACCTGGTTATACTTTGAAACGTTATGATCATCATCCATCTCTTTTTGAGAGGTGTCATCATCAAATATAAAGAATATGTGAAAAATGGTCGTAACAATTTCCTCTTATACCACCTACAGGGCCAGTGCCCCCACTTTTTTCTAAGAAAAAATTTTAAAATTGCAAAATGAAAGATAAAACACAGAATTTCTTTATTTTGCCAAGTGAACGTTGCTGTCCCCCCC
>JANTOQ010425238.1:0-11732 GCA_027564595.1 Bythotiara depressa
GACACAAAGTTTCAAAGAAATTTAACAAGCCAATAAAAAGTTATTAAATAATATGTAAGTGGGGGGCCAAACCCCCCCCCCCCCCTATACCACCCCATGTGAAATAGGGTTAAATGAATGGTGATAAATTTCACCTCAAGCAATATACATAGTTACACAATGAAACCTTCCTTGGAAGTAGAAACAATCGGATCGTCTTTGAGAAATAGCCTCTACACTACTCAAAGTAAATAGCCTCTACACTACTCAAAGTAAATAGCCTCTACACTACTCAAAGTACTGTTATCAATGTCCTGCGATGGAAGTCCTGATTGTAAATAAAGTTCCAATTTGAGTAACGGTTACTTCTGCCTGAACAAAAAAAGTATATTAATAACTGAATGGGGCAGAATGATTATAAATTATAACTGAGCAGATTGGAATAGAAAATAATGACTGACCGTATAGCTTTGATGTAGATCCTCTCGTTCTTAATCAACGTTCCAACGAGGTACATTTCACACTCTGTTACCTCACCAAGTAATGGGTTAACAAACGAAACCTGAAATTCTTGCATCTGACCTGATCTGAATTCAACAGGTAGATCCTCAGAAAGCAAACGTGGTTTGTTTATTTCAATTATCTCTGACCATCTTATTGTATAACCCGACGTAGAGATACATGCCACAGCTACAATCTCAATCTTTGTGTCATCTTACAAACTTGACATGTAACAGGTGCTGGAATCTGTAATTGAATATCGTGATTAAATTGCAAAATATAAGCAGTATAAATAAGATCACCTATTTTTTAGCTTGCTAACAAAAGAAAAAATGACTGTCTCTGGATTTATTTTTGTTGTTGTTGTTGTTGTTTTATTCTAGAAAAGCAAAATTACAAACAATAGAAATAAAACAACAGGACAATAGGATAACACGAAAACACCATATAAGGTAATGACTTGTTTCATGTGGTTTCAGGCTGCTCATGGCTGATTCTCGGTAATTCCGATTTGCTCTAGTCGTTTAGTAAATGAAAGATACAATATTTACTGTAGACTTATATTTCGGCCAGCACATTCCAGACGGCATCTGCAGATTAATAGATTTATTACAGCATCGATAGGGTCGTGCGTCCGATCCCGATTCGGAATGCCATAAATCTATCCTATACAGAGCGGTATGGACCAATAATGGTAGACGCGAATTTAAATAATGTTTAAGCTGAGAATTTGGCGAAGAAAGATGGCAACCATAGGGCAAGGTATACATCTGTCACAAATTTACTGAACAAAAATGTCAATGCTTTGTATGTAACACAACTTAGTGGCCACAAACGTTAGAAAGTCTTAAAGGGATTTCTGCTTAAAAATAAGTTAGACCTATATGAAAGCCTTTCAAAAATGATGAA
This sequence comes from Bythotiara depressa, assembly GCA_027564595.1. Classification (NCBI taxonomy): domain Eukaryota; kingdom Metazoa; phylum Cnidaria; class Hydrozoa; order Anthoathecata; family Bythotiaridae; genus Bythotiara; species Bythotiara depressa. The sequence goes on from JANTOQ010425238.1 coordinate 1,390, forward strand.
AAAAACTTTTTGTTTTATTAAAATTTTCCAAAGCAGTTCTCTAGATATTGCAATCTTTAGCACTTTTAAGGCAACAGATGTTTAAGCCACTTCTCAAAACTTGTGATGTAATTAGGAAGTTTACCATATATGGCAAATTTATATTTGGCAATATCTTGGAAACTACATAACCTTAGGAAATACAATTTGGTACAGACATAGAAAACATGTTCATGATGGTATGTGTCATTAGTTCCAGACCCTTTGGCATTTTGCTAACACTACACTTCGCTTAGTTTTTGTCACCAAACTTTTTGAATAACTTCGAAATTACTGAAGCATTACAGACTGATGCTTAAGGAAGAGTGGCAGCGAAGTAATATTCCGTGAAAGAGTAAAGACCGAGTAACCAATTACTAAAAATTTATGTCCGGAATTTTGACCTCCGGCTTTTTATTTTATATTTCCAGTATTTTATATTTCCCAGAACTACATAAAAAAACGGTTAGTATGCATTTAATATAACCCGGAGTTTGAATACTTCCCGAGCTTGCGGAACATACAACTAAAACAAGCGAAAGCGTTGAAACGGCAATAAGTAAGAGTTCCCTTGGGTGTTCAACATAATATGATAATCAATGCCTCGGTAGTTTTACGTGTCATTCTAAAGTTAAGGTACCGAATATTTCTATTTACTTTGTGAAGTTGTTAAAACCTTTCGAAATAATCCTGACTCTTTGTCAAATAAAGATTGCAAACAAACAAAATGGCCATGGATCTATGAATGAAGAGACCTGATATCAAAACATCAAAATATGGAGACACAAAGTTAGCAACAACGTCGTTTCTTACAAATATTGATAGATTTAATTTAATTATATAACGCCTACGCATTAAATTACTCTCCCACTTTGTTGTTGCACTAGAATATCATGGAAAGTAACTATCACGTTTCAAAGACATTTGTCATTATGCAAAGTCTTCATGTGGTACATACTTGCTAAGTCTGCCCGAGGCCGAATTTATATTCGTGTCCCTGTCCATTTCATAGAGTGTGCGATCTAACAAATAGACTTTATAATATTAAACTCTACATTTAGAGGAAATTGCAGTTAATATCGCGTGCAATATAATATGTTGTTGGCTAAAGCTTCGTAATAGCGACCGTCAACAAATCGATATTTATGACAGAGAATACCAACGAAACGCATTGTAAATTTACAACAGATATGGCACTGTTAACCCATTGCTTGTAAATAGTTCTTCCATATAATTTGAAACTGCTACTACTTGTTACTTAAGTTCTTCTTATTAATATTATTCCTCAACCCTATTCTTAGACGAAACAACTGCACCAGTAACACCATTTGGAAAAACTGTTGGTAATTTAACTAGTCAACGTTTACTAACTTCTAACTAGTAAATATTAATCTATGAACTAGTAACTAGTAACTAGTAAGGTAAAACGAGTAAAATTGCCACATTCAAAAACAACGTGAACTTTGATACCTGTCGTATTAGCTCTTATAGTCACTTCTTATGTGTGTTTGTCACCCGTTGCTTTTTTCTTCCATGGCAATGTTTCACGAATCCGTGAACAAACAACGTGATACGGATATCAGTAGTTGCTGATTTGGCAAGTTGTATCACAACGAGATATATCCCCCTATATTAATTTCATCTTTATCAAGTTTGATGGTCACTTTAATTTCTAAAACACACAACATTATCACGCTGTTGTAAGATTCTAATATTCGAAGCTACAAAATGAACTCTCTCCAGTAAAAGTGGAAGGGACAATTGAAACTCTATTTTAATAAGTAAAATGAACTGTTTCAAATTCACTGTACTGCTCATAAATAATTAAATATAATATCCCGGTAACCTCCAGCTCATGCAATAAATTGTTGGCAGAGACCTATTGTATTTTCTTTGTATTCTGTAGTAACAGAAAGGAGGAGTAAGCGACAGTAGTAGGAAAATGCAGTAGTAAAATGATTATAGATGTTTTATAGTATAACTTATGTTACGTTCATATAAACCGTTAGTTAGTGCCAGGTCAGATGAAATGCTGAGTTACCTTCACCATAAACTTTTACGCGATTCAATTTTTTTTCTCAATTAAGCCGGACAAGAAACTTATGCCAACGATCACTGAGCCATGGCTTGCAAAGTTAGTTGATAGAGACGTTAAGTATAACAGCTTTGATTGTGAAAAACTGATCAACGAATTTTTTCTTCATTATAGTACTAGATTTTAAGTTGACAAATAAAATGATTTAGAAGCTTTTCATTTCAAAGGTTTTCTAGGGTGGTTAATTTCCACACCAATTAAGTCAATCTACTTTTAGTTTCTTCATAGATCAAGAAGAATTTAACGCATAGTTCCCCGGAAAAGAATCAAATCCTTGGTCATTTATTTACTGCATTGCCTTTTCCAGGGGGTTTATTATTGGAGATTGAATGTAAAATAAATTTGGTCAAAGCTGATAATACCCCTCGGTCCTCATAAATTATAAAGGTTTCCTATGAGAAGCTTAATATAACAGGAGGTATGTTTATGCATTAAAGGGTTATTCCAGGATATCTAAGAAAATAAATCATTTTTCTACAATCACAAGGAAAATTTACAATTGTTTTAGTGAAAATATATCTGTAATTGTGTATTTGGTTTATCTATGGTACGTACGGGGGAATGAAGGTACAAATCCAGGGGATAGATATTTATTTCATACGATTCCACATTTATATTACACATTTCCATGGGTTAACATGGTATCCGTTTGAGGAGATTTGCAAAGAAATATATAAAATATTTACCAGGGGTAATATTTAAAGACGGCAACCTTTTCCAGCAGTAATAATAAATAACAAATTGTACTTCCCCTGGAGAGTACCTTGTACGGATATTATATGAAATAGCGCGAACTCCTTACAAATAATACTTAAAACAAACAAAATTGAATATTTCAGATTATATCAAGAACCAGGGTTTTTAACAATATTATCTTCACTTTTATTTCTACTAATTAATTAGCTAACATTCTTTACAAAAATCATATAAATGGCCAATTAATTGATCAATTTAGGAAGCAACAGACATTAGAATGTTCAGTAGATGCATACATTTAAAGACATTCTGTAATTCATCAAAATATTTTTAATATGTCAAGTTACTAACCTCCATCAATACATATGAGAGGCATCTCTCGTATCTAGATGAGAGCCTTCTTAACAGATAATCTCCATGATTGAACCTTCAGGATATTTGTATTCAAGGGTGATATCCTCTATCTCGCAATAGGGCTTAATAGGGCTGTTCTTGAGATGATACATTTGGTTATCCTTTCCAAATGAGCCTTTACAAAGACCAGATCTTCCTTTCCTTGCGAAATGAGCAATATTTTCCTTTGTTTATTGGACTGTTCTTTGAGTTGTTAATTTTCTGACTTTCTGGAAAAATTAACTGTTCTAAGAGAAACCAACTGGTTTCCAAGATAGGTTCCAAGAATAATAGCCACTCTTCCTTGGAAGAAGAGGTGTCCTGAAAGAAATAGGAGCGCTTCCTTGGAAAAGGAGGTGATCAAAGAAAACTTCAAATTTTCTCTTTGTTTGATTCAAGATTACCTGTTTCCTTAAGACAGCTCTGCTGGCTGCTTCTGTGTAGTGCCAGATTATAAAGCGTCATTTATGCATTTACCTATGAGATTCGTTTTGTTACAATGTTGTTATAAATGATTTCGAGTTCCTGGCTTCGAGATCCCAGCTTTTCGGACGTCTCAATGTAGCGAGTTGTCCGCTATTATTTTAAGTAGCGGGAACTCGATTGGTAATTATGATTCATAAAGAAAGTTTCGAGTTCCCGCTTTTCCAGTGCTCCGTTTATTTTCCATAGAAGGAAACTCGGCCAGTTTCACCGAGTTTCCTGGTTTCCCTTGTCTTGTAAGATTGGTTTACACGATACAATTTTAATTACTTTTAAAATACTTTTTTACTGATGGTAGGACTTCAAACTTGGTCAAATAATTAATTAAGTCAATTAAATCTTATTAAGACATACACATTGCGAGAAAATGGAATAAGTAACGCTCTCCGGTGACGGCTTGGCATACATTCTCCATCACAGAGTTTTTTTTCATAAATGTACCTTGCAAAAGCATGGAATCTTGGTAAGATAAGACGATAATGAATTGTCTTGACGTGGACATAATTATCAGCCATGCCCCTTGTGGCGTTAACTCTCCACCACAGAGTTATTTCCAAGATGTACCTGACAATTACTGTTAAGTGCACATAAAATGTGAATGGAGGTAACATATATCGAGAAAGTCTTGACGAATGTGGCGTGTTGTGCAAATATTTTATGACCGTGATTGTACCTGCGAGGTAAGATAAATTGTCTCATCAAGATTGAATTGTCTTAATAATCTGATTACTTTGAAGGTAAGCTAAGTGAGGTCAACAGCAAGGTACTTTTCCAACTTTTTTAATAATTTAAATATTTTATCGTGTAAATAGGGTATAAGTTATTTCCTTGATGGCCGAGGTCAAAGTTGTCACAAATATTATATATTAAAATCTGTAACTCTTGTTTGTAGCAAGCTTTCTAAAATTTATATAAATAGTAACCTCTAAACAGGGACTAAGTGTTTTATGACGTCATCGACGGGTGTAGTCTAGACTTCATTGTCTTAATTAAACATTTGACCAAGTTCGAAGTTCGAAGTCATTAGTAAAATGCTATTCTAAACATAATTAAAGATCTTTATCGCGTAAACAAAACTTTGAAGACTATCGGGGAAGTCGGTGATATATTATAAAATCATCATCAGTAAATTGCTATTCTAAACATAATTAAAGATCTTTATCGTGTAAACGAAACTTTGAAGACTATCGGGGAACTCGGTGATATATAATAAAATAAGCTGGACGAGTTCCCCCTTTCACAAATAAGCGAGGAATTCGGAATCGTAATGATGGTACGAGGACAACTCGATCTAGTTCCCCGATCCTGGGATTTATGTCCCTATACGACAATGGACAACTGGATATATTAAAACATCCGAGTTTCCACTTTGAAAATTGGATTTGGGCGAGCGTGGAACTCAATGCGGACAACTCGAATCGGGGGACTCGAAATGTAGCAGCCCCATTATAAATTATAAATTGCGTGAAGAACTGAACTTCCTTTTCTGCATTAAATTTATTTGATGAGGTTTTGTAAATTTGTTTCTCAGTTTCATGCCAAGTTCAAACATACATTTACAGCAGGACCGGCGGGACAGGGGACAGAACGTTCACTTACCATAGAATCGTTTTGGTAAAAGTGAAATCGCCCTTTAGAGTGAATATATGTGCACTTTTTACAAGAAAAATGTGCATTTTCTGTTCTTTAAAAACATTTATTTTAGTAACTCTACAGCATTCTGAAATTTCAAACAGAACGCCTTGTTGCATAAAAGGTGCCCTTTTACGCGTGTGCCCCTTCACTCTTCAGCACCATGCGCGGTCCTGTACAGACTTTCGACAATAATTAAAAATATGGTAGGTAAAGTAAAAAGAAATAAGAAATGTCTCACCTTTTAAATATTTTCTTCAAGAGAAAGTCAAGATATTTGGCATAATTCTGCTAAATACCTTATTATAGGAAATTAACGAAGCACTAAAGTAACGAAGCAATGAAATAACGAAACGCTAATTAACGTTGTTAAACAGTTGTTTTTAAAAAATGTTTAAAAAAAATTAAATTAACGCGAATATGGCAACCATTTATTTGTTTGTAATTTAATGAACGTTGAATGATGATTTGAACAATGCAAATTACTGCAAATTACTACAAACGTCCAGTCTCTCGAATTTCCTATCAATGACTGTAACGCATATAAAGACGAGAAGCAGAATATTTTGAAAGGTATTATAGAAAATGAACATATTAGTGATGTAACATCGGAAGATGATAATGATGAAAACGAAGAAGAAGGCAAAATAATTTTTTTTTTGCAAAATATTGTGGGTAGTAAAATTAGTATATAAAATATAAAACTATCCTTACCACTAGCTGTTATATCTCTACTGATAATTTGCCATTCATCATGCTCGTCCATACAGTTAACAAATTTCATCAGCGTTTACTTCTGCTAGAACTAACTAAGTATCAAATGCAAGGTTGATTACTCCTTCCTTTGCTGCTCTATACGATGCAGGAGCCAATCGATACACACCTATAATTTAATAATTGGTAATTAATTAAATAATTAAATGATTATGCAGGACCCAATCGATACACACCTATAATTTAATAATTGGTAATTAATTAAATAATTAACTAATTTTGATTATGCTCAACATATTTTAAAAATATTTTCCATGAAATCAAGCATTGTGAAACATTTCCAATATGTATTTTTAACAAGGTAATTTACTTTTCGTTTCGTATGGTACTAAAGATTTAGTGAGGAATCCATAGATGTTCACAGCCCTGGACTTCTTATAAACTTTGAATTGACAGTAAATACCTTGTTAACAAACTCACATCTAAACAGGACTTCGTATTAACTTTGGATTGACAGTAAATATCTTGTTAACAAACCCACATCTAAACTGGATTTTATTTCAACCCTATATTGTGCCTGGTGTACCCTGAAATAAATAAAATCTATGTTCATTTTTTTGCTGTTTTTCCTTTTCTAGGAGTGTTATTTATTGGAAATAAATGGAAAATTAAAGTTGATATGTCCCCTATATCTTTCATAAAAACATTTATTGTGTGTATCCAGACATTATAGACCTTTCTATTGTTTATGTTTTGTCAACTGAAAATTACCTAAAATTCCACATGCCCTCTAATGCTAGTCTCAGAAGATCAAGTGTAACACAAAATGAGAGAATATCAAAGGGTGTTTGTGAAATTTTGGTTAGCAAAACATAAGCAAATTTAAAATTTGAAAAGAAAAACTGAAATTCATCGCAACAGCATGTTCTTTTGTTAATATATCAACATTGCTATAGTTTTTTGATTTGCAAACCTTGATGTCGATGTAATCATTGTTTCATGAGAATATTTATACTTCTAATTTAAGCATTATTTAGTCGAGCTCATATTCCGTTGTAACCAATGATGCTATTTTATTCCGGTATTGTCGCTTTTTCTGGAACATTTTCACTACTTAAAAGGTGGAATGAAACAAAGTAAACCGCAATGTAACCTTGACTCTTTCCTTGTGGTGTTGCATTTATCGCTTTCCATCCACCAAATCCATCTTGTAGATCTGGCCTTGTCATCCATACGTCGTTCCAGCAATGATAGGTTCTAACAAAACATGATTTTGATCAATTACTTTTTAATCTTTTAGGAAGTTTAAAGTAAATGTTGGGAAAATTTGATAAATAATCTTAAAACAACAGCAGTTCCTTTAAGGTATTTTCCATACAGTGATCTTTTCCGCTTAGATTTTTTCTTCTTACGTTCTGGTTGGCTTTTGCCATATTCCTCGCCATTCGCGCGGACTAAGGAATAAACAATATAAAACAAATTCGCTGGGAATAGATCGCTATATGGAAAACAAACAACCTTTAATCACGGTCACAATACATATAGGCGTTGTTTAAAACTTAAAATTATAAGATATTTGTTGTTGTGCTGCAATCTGGAAAATATCGATCAGAATAAATAGAAATCATTTGATCGGCTAAAACGGACGGTCCGACAAAAGCAAAGAAACCTATCACCGGACAGAAGATATTTCCACCATATAGGAATCCAGTCTAATCGTAACGTAATGAAACGAAAATTGATTTTTTTTAATTAAAACACTTTTCTATAATATATAAAGGCACCTGGGGAAACATTTTCTTTCACAACCTGTACATTGAAGATGAGTATTGGAATGATCGCCATCAGTCATTTACTGAGGAAATAACAGGAAAACGTACCAGAAAGAGAAAAATTCAATCATTTCTTTACGTTGTTAGAAAGAATGTTTTGCTGGAAGAAAATTAAGGAATAGCGTTTTAACAGAAATGTTCAGATATAATCTAGTTAACAATTTAAGACTACGAGGATGATGTATTTGGTATACAAGTGAAGGAGTAGAACGTATAAATATAAGAAGTGAACTTTTAAAAGAAATAAAGGAAGGTAAAATTCGAATACCTGGCTCAAGATGTTACCAATTGATAGAACAAAAACGAAAAAAGGATGCTTTAAATCAATCACTTCTAGGTGTTGGCATATAGTAAGATCGTACTGTTGTGGTTTAGGTAAAAATGCTTTTAGATATTGTGGGGCTTTGTTACTTATTATTTTATATTAAAAACATAGCTTGCTATGCCATCTTCTATCGATGAGACTCTCTACACCTAACTCTTGATATAATTTTTCAAGAGATGTACCGCGAACAGCACCTGCGATTTCCAGTGAGGCATTGGTATATTGTGAAGAAAAAGAAACAGTTTCTCACAAAAACGTTGTTGGTGTATTACGAAGAACAAAAAACAGACTATATAAAATTGATACGCAATTTCATGGGGGTCGATTATGACCATTTGAAGTTATAGGACCAAATTGTTTATTGGTGTATTACGAAGAACAAGAAACAGAAGCATATCTTTCTACATAATTTGATACATAACTTTCATGAAGATTTCCCTCAAGATATTTACAAGCTAGTTTTATTCAAAGATATTACTCAAAAGATACACTGGATATAGACATATGTAACTTTTAGATTATATAAATATAACATTTTTCATTTGGTTTTATTATGATTTTAAAAAGACCCGACAGGAAATGTAAATATACCAACTGCACCGATATCGACTCACATGGGAATGCCACAGTGATCTCCCAACCCCTTAGATACGCGTCTGAGACATCTACTCTTTCACAATGATTTTTCTTCCTGTGCCTATTCCAAGTTGCATTTTTATTTATTTAACCTTGTTGAGGGTGGTATTTGTAGCATATGTAACGTCCACTGGCAACCTCATCTCTGATGAAATTTACGGCAACCACATATCTGGTCACATATACGACATAGATACAGTTTATCTTCACTCGCTTACTGACTTTTTAAATTGCAATTCTAATTAGAGATCCAAGAAAACCGGCGATCTCCAAAGCAGGATACAGTAAGCAATTATTTTCCATGTTTATTCCTCGTAAATGTTCAATAAATAAAACAAAGTTTTGTTCATTTAGAGAAAATAATAAATGAATAAAACAGGTAATACATTTGATGACATGAATCTAGCAATTTCTATTGCTGCATTTCTGCCTGTCAACTTTAACCCTTCTATTAATTTGAAGGCTGCAATTAATGAAACCTGCTCGAACTAAAAAGATAAAAAATCGCTAAGAAGAAACAATATATTTACTAACAACAATTTAAGAATAATAGAGCTATTATATAGACTTATTATCTAAAATGTGCAATGATATAGAGAAAGAGGCTCCTCTCCAACCAGTAACAAACGAACAGTTACCTACCAGTAATATAAAAGGCGATGATGCACGACTGGATGTGAGTGCACGAGGCTTCTGGCGAAAAGGTTAAAATGCATTTTTCGATATACGAGTAACAAACGTAAGCTGTGATTCCCAAAGTGACATAAGCATAGCTTCCATCCTCAAGAAGCACGAACGGGAAAAGAAAAGACATTAAAATGAACGCATAATGAATATTGAACATTGCACTTTTACCCCATTGGAATTCGCTCTTTACGGCGGTACTGGTTTCGAGTGTACAGCATTTCATAAGAACATAGCGGAAAAGATTGCGTTAAAAACTGGAGGAGATTATGCTAAAGTACTAACGTTTATGAGGTGCAAACGTTCCTTCATCATACTTAGGTCTGCGTTATTATGCTTTCGTGGTGGTAGATCAACAATGACAATGACAACAGCTAACAATGACTTTTAACTTAACTGCATCAATGGAAAATTATAAACGGGTGTCGAGAAGTAAGGAGGATGCATACATAATTTGTAATAACTAATTTAACATTTAAAAAAACTTTAAATTGTAACCCTTCCTATATATTTATTTGGTTTTATTGTTGTAAGTGCGACCACCACTAAATGGCGTTTTATTGTTTAAATATATATATTCTAAAAAACGAATAATACTCCTTGATGAGATTGATTCGATGTTCTTTTCATTACTGATAATCATGTTCTTATCAGTTTCCCACTCAATATCTGTCAAGGCCCCTAAAGTCTGTATTCACCTTATATTTATTTATTCATTCATTATCTGTTTATTTATTCATTTATTTATTTATTCATTTATTTATTCATTTATTTATTTATTCATTTATTCATTTATTCATTTATTCATTTATTCATTTATTCATTTATTCATTTA
>JANTOQ010425349.1:0-11845 GCA_027564595.1 Bythotiara depressa
TTACTTACTTACTTACTTACTTACTTACTTACTTACTTACTTACTTACTTACTTACTTACTTACTTACTTACTTAGAAGCTGGTAAAATCCATAGAAAAGATACAATGTACTTCTTACTTATTTTGAAAATAGACAACAATTACAACTAGATTGTGAATGATCTTTCTAAGCCTGATATGAAAAGATAAGGATACAAGACAAATTTTGAAGATGACACACTTGAAGTTGGAAATATGATAAATGCAGACCATGCGGAAGAATGATATCAAAGTTTAAAGTCTTTAGCTTGACAATACCTTATTTATATATTTATATTTATATATTTATATGCTATTTTGTTTTTAACTGTAATAAGTTGTGCATGATATAGTGTAGTATATCTCAAGAAATAACACATTATATTTTTAATCTCACATAGGCCTCCAAAGATTTTACTGCCCTACATGAAAATTTGGGCATGCAAATCAAAGTTAACATTCCCAATGGGCACCTAAAACTAAAAATCTAAGTTTTCGCTTTAGGTTTTTAAGCTGAATCTATTTGATCTGTCTCCAATGCATAGGTATGCGATACATCTTGATGGTTTTTATAACATCTTTTTAATTTTAATTTTGACTGTCATACTTTCTTCTTTCAGAACATCAGATGAGAGAATGGCAAGAACACAAGTGGCCTTGCTTTATGGGCGCCATCTTTATATTTTCTCAATTAAGATTTGCCAGTTCCATAAAATAGTGGCAACTTCTTACTCAGGGCTTTTTTCTTCACAAACAATTGTAAAATCCTTGGTGGATGCCCACTTTTAAAAAGTTTCTATCCTGATGGCGCTCTTTTCTTTAGCTAGTTGTTTGGAAGATGTTGAAAGAACATGTTTGAAAAACCATGCTAACTTATTAGCAGAAAAAATAATATTTACCATTTGAATGTGCCATGCATAATAAAGAACATTGTAAATTGATGGTAGTGTCTGGGAATGTATTTTTAGTTATTCATTTAAACATGCTCCATCACACAGTTTAGAATATACAGGAGACTGATGAAATTAAACTACTTTTGCATAGGATATACTTTTGCATAGGATAGTGTTCTTTCACATGATGTATCATTATTTTTAGCACATATCAACTTTGATTAGAATATTTATTGCCTTGTTTACTCTTTATGTTTCCTTGAAAATTTTGTATAGTCTGTAAATAAGGGAGCGGAAAGAACTATTTGCATCATGCCATTGAGTGATGAAGGTATGTATAAGAAAAAATAAACAATGTTGGGATTCTCTATGTTCAGAACTGATACTTCTCAAAAAATTAAATGTAAATAAAACATGTGCATGAAAATTTGGGAAGGAAGAAGGATGTTTGTGTGTCCAGTATGCACCTGTTCACAATCCAGTATGCACATGTTCACAATCCAGTATGCCTATAAGTATGTATGTTAGGTAGGATGAACACATTGAAATTGGGGTTAGTAACACTCCACTGGTTTAGTATGGTGTGTAAATATGCTTTACACAAGTGCATGAAATACAGAATTAAAATACAAGTTGCAGTTTGAAACTTATTAAAAATATCATGTAAATGTCGTAATGGAACAGGTTTGATATCTTAACAGGATTTTTTTGTGTTAACATTCTTTGCTATTTCATTCAGTTTAAAGCAAAATTTAGTACTTTAATATTAATACTATTTATAGAGAAATACAAGTTCATTAAGAATTTACATGAAAAAATTTCCTTTTATTTCTTTCTTTTCCTCTTTATATGCTCTTTATTTTGCAAATTGTTCACATGCTTCATTTATTATGGTTACTTTGAATTCAGATATTTTAGTTTCATGCCTGTCTAGTGTATGCATAATAGTCACCACATCTACATTATCCAGTCTAGGTTTTCTAATTTATATAATCACATGTACTCAGAAGTCATCAAATATTGCACATATGACACATTGAAACACCTTAAAACTGCTTTACATTTTTTATAAGAAACCAAACTCTTGTAGACTTTGGTTTCTTATTACAGGACCACAATAACATAATGCTGTTTGCTTCTTGAGATCTGAGATTACTGAAAATTGTACCTGTAAAGTAAATTAAAATGTGTTATTTAGAAACTGGAAAGATGCTCTGCAAATATTTCAATCTATGCAAGATTTCTTTTTCCTTTGCAAAGATCTTAAATAAAGCAATGTGCATTAATAAGCCAGTAGTCCATGAATATGTAAGATGTATAAATGTATTTTTACAGGACTTTAATTAAATTAAATAAATGCATTTTTTAAATAATTTTTTGTTAGTACTAAAAGTGTCTTAAATTTTGTTGACTCTACATCTAGCTTTCTTATAAATGAGTTTCTTATTAAAAATATTATGTATACTCTTACCACATTTATTTTTAACTTTCATTTTGAGTTTTGAGTTTTATTGCTCCTTAATTTAGTTATGAAATATAAAATTGTTTTATTTTGTATTCTACATTTAAGATTGGATTAATTAAATATGGTTTAAATGTAAATCTAATTATTGCAGCAATGGATGAACGCCACTGGTGGTTCACATCAAAGCTATTGCAATCATTTCATGTTGACATCTATGATGGACCAACATTATTGGAGGATTTTATGTCAGATGAAGACACAATACAACATATAAATAACTTTCTGCAACATGATGGAGAAAAGATTTTATTTTTCTACTTATCAAATGTTGACTGTAATGAGACATCTAAAATTATTCGAATAGGAACATCATCAATGGAGAATCTGTTTGAAATGCTGAGTGGACTTTATTTCTGTGTATATTTTATGCGAGATAAGCCATCAAAAGAAATTGACATTGCTAACCTTGAACAGGAAGTACTTTGTGGAGAAATCAACCAAGTTGGTATATCACTATATAGGGATGTTGTTAAAAATTTATTTTTTCCATTAATTAAATTCCAGAAGGATTGGGGAGAAATGTTGCAAGAGGAATCATCTGGTTTTGTCAATGAATTTGAGAAGTATGTTCAAGTTCTAAAAGAGTATTCAGTTGCAACATTAACTCCTGTTCAGATTTTAAAGAAACCTCAGGAACATGTTATAAATGATTTGAAGAAAAACAGAGTGATGGCTATTAACGCACAAGCATTAGCAGATTATGAATATTTGGTTACAAATTGGATTCATGTCATAGAAAATGTGCTTCAGGAGAGTTTTGATGACAGGTAAGGTATTATTAATCTATGCTATTTTAGAGCACATGGATTTATCATATCTGCTTGTGATTCATTCTCCCACTTTCTTGAAAGTTTCCTTCATTCAAAAATGTATTGTGTTCCACTTGTTCTGAACCTTCTACATTTGAGTTATTTAAGGCTGCAGTTAGTTAGAAGTTCGGTCATTGTTCGTTTTCTCCAAGAAATCTTAATACACAGTGCAATAATTATTAATTATTTTCTAGTGATGATGAACAACAAAGAATTTGTGTGTTAGCTTGCAACACTTCAACAAATGCACATTCTTGTGTATATAAATCTTATATATTTGTTTTCCTACAAAAAACTACCAAAAACATCTCAATCAATGAACAACTAAATTCATAGTGCATGAAGAAAGATTTTTCCACCCTGTAGTATTAATCAGTAACTTTTAGGTGGAGAGAGTATGAATGAAATTTATTAATTTACTATGTTGTGAAAGGAAGGTTTATTCAAGTATGTTTATAGGAGAAGTTCGGATTTACTTCAAAACCTGATATACTTTAGATAACTAATAGAAAAAAAGATTCTACTAACTAATTCCAACTAACTACTGTGTAATAACTACATAACATTTGAAAAATATATACAAAATTATCATTCACGAGGCCATCTTTAAAAGTTCTCTTTCGTATTTCTGGTAGTCTGGAAACTACTGTTTGTTATGACGTAAACTGATGGAGAGTTAGTTTACTGGTGCAACAAGCATCTGATCTTATCGATAGCTACGTTGTTTATTTTTATCAATCGAATTTCAATCCAATCATGGTTTTTTCTTGCATCGCCATCAGTTGCCACAATACTCCATCGAACAGTCCTGGATTAAGTTTCCATATACTTCTAGTGAATAACGAAGAAAATAAGGACGTGAGACAAAAGTGGATTGCAAATGTAAAGTGTCAAGATCCTTTGCCAAAAGACAACCACTTGTTCCTCTGTTGAAATCATTTCGAAAAGAGTTGTTTTGAACGTGATCTCAAGGTGAGAATCCAGCTGCTGTCGTTTTTAATAGCGGTTATTTTTTCTGTCCTTATCGATGCATTACTTCCAAGTCAATTATTACGATTACGATAAAGTTATTATTTCTAATAAACACTGTAGTATAAACATTTTTCCAATAATCTGTTGTTGTTTTCATCTCCTTTTATCTTTTTTGTCTTCCTGCAGTGTCGAATGTTGTTTTTTATGTCTCCATTGAGAATGATTCACTTCACTTAATGGAGAGCACTCAGAATGAAAGTGTCATTTGCTCTCCTACATACTTAAATATTCTGAAGTGACAGGATAGTATCTGAATTAAAACCAACATATGAATTTAACCAACACTGGAGTGTAATTAAAAATTCTTTTTCTTTTAACTGGGATAATTTAGGCTAATTTTACTACATCTGTAGAGGTTGATTTTTAGAAAATTGTATCCTAACATCCGCAAAGAAGAGTGGCTGCTTTCCATTATGTGGAATTTTCAACATTGTTTTCAATTGTTTTTATTACACTTTTTCAACTCGACTTTTTGTAACATCCATCGCATCAATAAAATTCTGTGTACTTAGATGAATGGAAAGTAGCCTTTAAAAGCCGATACACGGTGTGAATTTTTACTTGTTACTTTTTATATTTGATGTCCAGCAGTCTTGTTCATTGCGAAAATATGGGCAATATATTAAACAGATAGAAATGCAAGACTTACGTGTTATTTATCGTGTCCTGTTTACCCCTGTCCCTAATGTCGTTTATTGCGACAAGAGCCATCCGCAGTACTGCCTCTGCCAAGCATACTTCCATAAACTCTGCGGTTTCTGTTATGCATTGCTTTCCTGAAATGCAACAATTTCATACTAGTATCTTTTAAACCTTGTGCCCCCTGTTTTCAAATTATTAAGTCGATGTTCCGTAATTTCATACATTTCTCTGCAACACAAACTTTCTCCAATTCTAGAAGCTTTGTTATCGCTTGAATCATTGGAAGATTCGGAAAGATTGTGAGAACTGCAACTGCCGTAATGAGCTGGAATTTTAGATTTTGTTGATTCGTACAAGTATGGTTCTATTCCGAGTTCTTCGTAATTTTCATTATCGGAGCTTGACGAAGAAGTGGCAGAAGACATTCCAATTAACTTTTAAATTAAATAAACTTTAATGAAGATAGTGATTATTACGACTTGATAATCTTGGAGGTAAGACAAGACACTTGGTGAGAAACACACCGAAGTTATTGGCTTTCAAAGAACTTTTCCATCAGATGACGTCACGAAAAACTCTAAAAACTTCGAAAGTTTCTGATAAAATATGACGGAACGAAGCAGAGACAAACTTAATGCAAGGAAGAAAGCATGTAGAATTATGCAGCAGTTATTATTTTGTTTGAAGAAATAATAGTAAAAATGTATTTTTTTAGGTCTGATCTTTCATTCCTGAAAGATTCATAATAACACGAACTTCTCCTTTAATTTACACCCCCTGGAATGTTTAGAAACAAATTATAATCATGTTAAACAGGTACATATTAAATACATACTTGCTGCAAGAAGTAGGAGATAGTCAGACTGGAAAAGAAATAAACAACCTGTTTGGTTTGAAAATGTTTCTTCAAACTTTGGATGGTTACCACATACTCTATATGGTATACTAAAGGTTTAGAGTTATGAGCACATATACTCTCATTTTGAGAGTATTTTTTTTGTATTTTATGAATCTAAAAGTCTTTATTATTGCAATGTTATATAAAATTTCAATTTGAGGAGTTGTTCCCGTTTATTTACATCTTGTGTTTTTATTGTTTGTTTTTAATTATTCTACTGAGAATTAATAGAAACCAGGTTATGCATCCTGAACACAGCAACACAGACACACAAAGATTATATTACACCATGCAACTTCCTCTCAGAGATTCTTTTAAACAGAACTATTATGACCTTCATTGTTTTGTTCTGAGGACAATTTAAAACTTTTTCTATAAAAGATATGAGTAGGAGAGTGTTTGTTTTTTAGGAGAGTGTTGTATTTTTACTCTTAGATGTAATGTTATTGATGCAGTAAAGAATTCCCACTGGATGCATTTTAGCTTATCATATTCAGAATCAAGTAAAAAGATCTAAAGATTTTCTATTAGTTTAGGAAGCATTAACTACTTTAAAACAAACATAAAATTCTTCTGTATGTCAATAATGATTGAAAACAAGTGTCTACAGTAGAAAAGTTATTCCATTAGGGATCGTCTCCATTGATCACTTAAATTCACGTCGTTAAAAATCGCTGCACTTATTATAAAATTCGTGTTCTCCAACGATTTGAAAAAGCTTTAAATCGCTTAAATTCGCTTCTTAAAAAACCCAGATATTTTAATTTCGCTTCTAAAAATTTTTTAATCGTTATAAAATTCGCTTATATTTCTTAAACTTTTTCTGATAATCACTTCAAAATCACGTAAGCACATTCAACCTAAAATTGCTTAGTAATCATTATCATTAAAATTGCTTATAAGTCGTTTAAATTGATTTTCTTTTCTTTTTATTTACCTTATTAATCGTTTATGAAAGTTTACATAAATAAATACAATTTAAACGAGCTCTTTCCACATGTATTGTTTATTTCTTCCTTATCGTATTCTTTATAATAAGTCTACTTTGTTTAGACTGAACTCGTTCCTTAAAAATTATATGATCTTGATCTAGTGAGCGTCACAGAGAAAATAATTTTCCGGGGTGCACGATTAAAGAAATAACTCTAATCTAGTCCATGTTTACATATGATATTAATGATAAATTACCAAAATGAATGTCGTGTGACTTGATATTAAACATAAACATAAATTTCAACTTGACATGGGCTCATCACATGGCATATAAAAATCTCCATTCCTACAACTTAATTAATGTATCCTCCAACTAGACAACATGATGTTAATTTTATTGCTTACTAAAATACCTGTTGCTACTTTTAAATTTCCTAGAAAAGAAGCTTTACGACACCTGACCTTGTGAATGAGTGATTAGTTACTAATATCTTGTCATGGCTTTTTGGGGTACAAGTGTATTCCCTTAATCAATGTGTAAGAAGAAATATTTACCTTAACCATTTTAACATTATGTAATTGAGCTCCGCTTCTTTTTAACTTATTTTCTGGCTTTAGAAACTTGTCGTTGGTGACTTTCATGGCCGGTACGACAACCTTCTGATGCTAGACAGCTATTGTGCGTGACTACAATTTTATTGGCTTTAAAAAGTGTTAGCTGAATGTCAAGGTTTTGGAAATCCAGCTGAAAGACCATGAATCATGTTTTTTAAATTTTTCTTCAATGGAAAAATTATCAAATGAAAGATAAATGGCTTTTCTTTTATCATTTACTTCTAGGTCATATTAGGCGGTATTCAGTAACGTTCATTTATAATGCAATTCATGGAATTCATGTTCTTCTTTCTTTCTTCTTTCATGAGAAATATAATAACTAATAATAGTATAACCTCCAAATTTTATTTAGAATAACCATGCTTCCAGGGGATAGTTAAATTTAATAATATCTTAATAAAACACAAACTGACCTTATGGGTACTATTTCTGGCCCTGGTTTCATTCCTTTAATTAAAAAACTATTCCAAATGTAAAAGGAAAATTAAAATTCCCGTTAGCAACCATGGCTGTTTGTTCTCCTTAGCAACCACATTTTTATAGTCCTTTGATTTTAACTGACCAAGTTAGAAATCCTTATTTGCAACACTACGTTAACAAAATTATTTCATTAATTTTTACGAAACAAATTATTTACCCTTATAAAATTATTGACAGTTAATTGTTAATAACATGAAATAGCATCCAGCTAGTTTCTGAACCTCATTCATTCCCAGGGCATTTTAAGTATAAACGTGAACCAGCCGATACAGAGGCTGAGACCTATAAAAAGAAACTAGGTACCCCTTTGCTATTCTATTACTTTGAGTTTCGTATATGTATCTTTGTATCATCATCTCTGCTAGCCAACTTAGCAAATATATGCACAATTTCTATGATGATGCAGAATGGGTTAATGGGAAGGAGAAACATAAATACGTTTTAATGTCCGTTTGACAAGGTTGCATAAAATTCTCTTTTATAAATACTTACCCTAACATTTTTTATTACTGCCTCTTCTACTGTCAACTGTGAGAATGAAGTGAGCTGTTCTTCTTTTTCGTCTAATACAGAAATAAAGCTATACAGAATAAATTATAACATAATTATTGTTATGCATATATGTTTTTTTGACTTTTTAAATGCTGTAGAGATGCATTGTAGAAATTACAATTTCCTAATCGGCTGCTTATTCTCTCAACATCTCTGTCATAGAAATAGGTTTGTATAAGTATATATTGGATATCTGGTGTTTCAGGCAGGAGGACCCCTTGTATATCTGATGTTTCAAGCAGGAGACTTCCTTGGATATCCTCAACAGGGGGTATAAATGTATACATTGGATATCCAGGGGGTTACATAATGTATAATGTGGATATCCATGGGAGTTACATAATACTATATATGGTGTGGATATCCATGGGGTACACTGATATATCATGATATCCAACAGGGGATACGGACTAAATGTGGAACAACCCATTTTAGTGCTATAAATGAGTGGAAATGACTTGAAAATCTGTGAATATTTAACAGAGTTTTAACGAAGAAGTCAGTGTGCAGTATTAATTGTATTTTTTGTTTTGTTTTATTTGCTGTTATGGGAAAGACATCTACCAAGTTGGATAAGTATCTGTTGTTTAGCAAGTTAAAAGCGAAAATTACTGCAACTACATCAAACCAATGATAAAACGTTTTTCTTAGACTTTCCCTTACCCTCCTCTCAGGACTCAAAAAAGTGTGATGATGTTACTAATGATTTCCATTAATGATCTTTTTTACCATAAATATTTGTCAGTTTACACCATTACGTATTCAGAACTCAGAAATGTGCTAATGATCTTGTTTACCAGAAATAGAACTTTCCAGAAGTACGTAAATTTCCACTAAATTTTTCTAGTAACTGCAAGAAATAAGTCAAACTGTCTTAGAAAAACTGTTCTTAGGATATTTTCACGACTAGAAATGAAGCTAAACAACCTTAGAAAAGTGTCCACAGCAAATCTTCACATCCGGAAATGAAGCTAAACAACCTTGGAAAAGTATCCACCACACACACATTTTCACAATTAAAAATGAGGCTGGGCTACATTACAAAGTACAACATACTTGCATAGCTAGATATGAAGTAGATGACCTTAGAAAAGTAACGTCTTACAGTTGGAAATAAGCAAAAATGACTTTAGAAGAAAAGTGTTTCAAAAAGAACAAAAAAGAAGTCACTTCATTTAATCAGCTTTTCCTTTTATCATTGACTTCTTATTTTTCATCCAGCTTTGTCTATTATCATTGACTTCTTATTTTTCATCTTAGACAATCAATATTTCAATACAATCAGTTATATCAAGGGAAGTTGCATATCAATTTGTGTTTAACTTATTACTTGTTTTTGTTGACTTGTGATAAAAATATCTCTACATAATATAAAGTGTTAGTGGTCTTTATAATTCATGCTGAAAAAGAAAAAAAATATGCCAGTAAATAAACACAATAGTTTATTGGGAAATTTAAAAATACATAATAATTTGAGGCAATAATTACTTTCAATGTGTAATTATTTTAGAAATAATTTGCAATGAGTGCGTTGAACAATGACCAAACTTTTAACTAGTTAAGATTATTTTTTTGGCCACATACTTTGTAAGGTTATTAGACCGTCTCTATTTTTTGTGAATGCAAACTTGTAAGGTTTGTCTTTTTTAGAGTATTTTCATTAACTAGATCTTGCTATATACAGAAGAATAGAGACAGTGAGTGAAATTCTTGAACTCATAAATTGGTCAAATACAAATTCACACTCTTGAAACAATACATAAACACTGTTTGACAAGGTATAATAATACCACACAATCGTTTACAATTCGTGATGGCATTTGGCAATTCCCATTGCATTTGCCGCTGTATTTTCAGAAAAAGCAAGTCTGTGTCAATTATTTGCCTATCAGTCACATTTTCTTTAATCAAATAAAATTATTTATGCATTCTACGGTAAGTAATTTGCTAACATAGCATAGCCAACTCATTTCCCACTGTTTATAAATGTTTTTTGTGTTACTGAACACCATAAAACTCTCCATCGTTGATTAATTTCATGAAGAGTAATAATATAATCCATTTAAAAAGACGTGTATGTCAATAATGATCTCTATAAACAAAGCAAAATAGTGTTGAAAACTTCCTTCACACTGCTGATTTAACACTAGATACAAAAGGAAAATGAGTTGAAAATTAAGTCCACAGTACTTTTAGTGCACTTGCTACAAAGGAAAATGAGTTGAAAATTAAGTTCACGACACTTAGCACGCTAGAAATTGAAGAAAAATGAGTTGAAAATTAAGTTCCCGACACTTAGCACGCTAGAAATTGAAGAAAAATGAGTTGAAAATTAAGTTCACAACACTTATTTATCATTAGATAAGAAATCGGTTAAACTTTAAAACTTTATTCTTTATCATGTTTTTAGACTCCTCCTGAGTGTTTTTAAAATAAAATTATATCGTTATTTAAATTAAAAAGTTTTGTTACAGTTTTCTTTTGCTTAAAAGTACATTACATAGATAAAAGAATATTAACAAACTCATAATGATAATAAATATTAACAAACTCACAATGATAATAAATATTAACAAACTCACAATGATAATATTAGAACAATTACTGTTGTATGATATGCTACTCTATTTCATGAAACATATGCTAGACTCAAGGGATGTAGTTTATCACTAAAAAGAAAAATATGCACATGCGACTTCTGAACTGTCTCTTACTTCTACAGGCAGGGGTATGTTTATTAAAAAATATATATATATGCACCTGTGTGACGTTCATTCATATAAATGAATACAAAACTGTAAGAGAAAGCCACCTTAAAAGTTTACCTTATGATAGTTAAGAAATTAAACTACCTGCTAAGGATAGTTAATGCCTGATGTTTGTTTATACAAATACTTTTGGTAAACACTTAATTCTGTTAGTTTTCTGTTAATTACTGAATAACAAAAGTCTACCATGTTGCTATATTATGTTAATGTTTGCTGCATGTTTCATAATACATGCTATAATATATATAGTGAATATATTTTACTTCTTCTTGTGTTGTTTGTTTTTTAAATATTTTAAGCTATGCTCAGAGGCTCAGTCCTTGTGTTTGGGGTTCACAAGTTTAAACGTCCCCCACTTTTCTGCCCATGTAAATGATTCAGAACTGTTGTAATTACACCAGAGAAGTAAGAAATTTAATTATAATGTTAAATGTTAAACAAAGCAATTTGAAATTACCAAGCCATTTTGCCATTCGCATTACATAAATGGCCAATTGTGGTGGCAATTTTTGGCCATCATAAATTTGATTGAATTTCAATGGCTGTATAAGTACCTGCCGTGCCAAATTAAACTATCCTATTGTTTATTAAAATTAAACTATTCTATTGTTTATTAAAGTTAAACTATCCTATTGTTTATTAAAATTAAACTATCCTATTGTTTATTAAAATTAAACTAT
>JANTOQ010425350.1:0-11731 GCA_027564595.1 Bythotiara depressa
AAAAATTTACTTGTGAATACATTGCTATGTTGAATATCATGATTAATAAATAAATAACTTGGCACGCCAGATAAAAATTAGTAGTAGTAGTCAAATTAGTAGTAGGATATACGCTGCTGTATACTTTACTATTGTGAACCAAAATCCCTCTCCAGAAACCCTTCCACTGAGAGACAATAAGATGTTCTTTTTCATTTTGCAAATTTTAAACAATCTACATTCTTAATCAGTTTTTTCATTAAAGTGATTGTATATTCTATCTGCATAAAAGTTGCATGGAAAAATTCAAGTATGTCACAACAACACGGCATATTCTAAATATAAAAAGGCATGTGTTTGCTTTGTCTAATAAAGGCTTAATTGAGGGTATATTTTGACTTTTTGGTATCTTTAAAAAAATTGTTTATCAGAGCAACTCTGATGGGCAGGGCTTTTACTTTTTTGTAACTTATCCAGAGAGAGAAAAATTTCATTGGCAAAAGTGAAAAATCAGTTTAGTTCCCATGCTGGGCTGGAAGGTTAGAAAATTTTTCGCATATTAATTCACACCTCTGAAAACGTTGGAAAATGCATTCCTGGAAAAACTCTCTTTATTGACTTCTAGATCTGTAAGTATCTTGAAAAAGCAAGATGTACCAATCAAATGTTAACACTGACAGGAACAATAAACATATATTTAAATTATTGCTAAGATTTCATGCACGTAAAAATATTGCCATTTTTATTATTGTTACTGTGGTCACATTTCCTGTAGTTTATTTTTTGCTAAATATACAAGTGAAATTCGTTCCTAGGATCCTTGTTGAGTTGAGAGTATATCGTATGTGCAGCAGTGGTATTAAAGTAATTTGAAAAACAAAGAAACTTTCTTCATAAAATAAATTTGAATACAAAGCGTTACAATGTATATATATATATACAAGAAACTTATGCGAGGTTGATAAAAGCGCCTATGATAAACTGTATACTGAAAATATAACCAAAACCTATAAGAAATCTGACTATATCGTTTATAATGACATAAACAAGGAAGCTAAAAGGGTAGCTACAGAACTTGGAACTGCAAATAGAGTCGAGCATTTAGCTAAAAATGCACATTTATAACGTTGAAAGACCACAAGGAAGACTTTAATGTAAACCCAAAATGTCGACTAATTAACCCTGCAAAGAGTCAATTAGGAAAATTCACCAAGATAATTATTGAAAACATCAATGCAAAAGTCAGAGATGTGACTGAGATGTGTGACACAAGTAAACCAATGGAAGAGTACAGATAATGTAATTAAATGGTTCAGTAATATCAATGACAAAGCTAACTGTACCTTCACACAATTTGATATAGAAGAATTCTATCCATCAATCTCAAAAGATCTTCTAATTAGTTCAATTGATTATGCGAAACAATATATCAACATAACATGATTTCGATATCATAATGCACATAAGAAGATCTCTTTTATTTACCAACAACGAAGTTTTGACCAAAAGAAAAGGAGACTCTTCATTTGATGTTACCATGGAGCAGAACAATGTGAATTAGTTGGTCTATACATTCTACACGAGCTTTGTCATAAATACAGGCGTGAAAGAATTGGGTTATACAGGGATGACGGTCTTGCGTGTTTCCATGGCATTAGTGGATCCACATCTGACAGAACCAGAAAGGAGTTTGAAATGATTTTCAAAGAATTAGATCTCTATATCACAATTACGACAAATACAAAAATAGTTAAATTTCTTGATGTCACTTGATGTCACTTAGATACCGGAACTTACCAACCATACAAAAAGCCAAACGATCACCCTGTTTACATCAACATTAATTTGAACCATCCACCTAATGTTTTAAAAGCTTTACCTGAAAGCATATCAACCAGAATTAATAAAATTTCGTCTAACAAACAAATATTTGATACCGCCGCACCATATTACAATGACGCTTTATTGGCAAGTGGTTTTAAGGAGATATCTATCATAAACCGGAAATAACACTATTCGAGAGAAGAAAAAAAAGGAGTATAATCCGATTTAACCCACTGTTTAGTGCTAATGTAAAAACCAACATAGCAAGAATAATTTCTAAAGATAGACACATTTGTGTTTAAGTTTTTCTTTGAATCTTTAAAAGAAAACTTATCTCTAAAAGAAAACTTATAAAGCCACATGTTGACTAATTATGGTTGGAATTTAAAAATGAGCATGCATTTAAAAACCACTCTCCTTGTTTGTTGAAGGCTAGACAGTACTAAGAGTTCGGAGCACATGCGCTGATAAAAGTAAACAACAGGCATCAGGGTCGTATCCAGGTGATTTTGATAGCGTTGAACAAAAAAATGTCCCCAAAAAAATTATCCACACTTCAAAAAATTATTTTCCCTCTTTACTTGCTTTCTTTTTACTTGTGTTGAACTTAGAATTATATTTACCAGTCAGTCTGAAAGAAAGAATGACTATACATCACATGGTTTAATTCATCAAACTGTTTTCTTTAAATCATTCTTTAAACTAGGGTCAGTATCTTCCCAACACGTTTCGCTTATGACCCATGTATGTCTATGCCGCCATATTAAAAAGTTTTGGTTACCATCTCACTGGATGTGTTTTAAAAGTGAATCAAACATGTGCGCATATCTTTTTATCTCCATAGTTTTCGAATACATAACTGTAAGTTGGGGATAAAAATAAAGAGTACAATTTATCTGTTGTGGTCCAGCTGTAATTCATTCATTCAGAATGAGTTACCAGTGTTCACTGTCTATTCATTATTCATGATTGCATGCACGCATTCGATTAAAGTAACAATAAAACTACATAGCTCGGATCACCTTCGTAGATGTTGCAAATTAGCTTTCAAAATGTACTTAATTTAGTGTCAAGAGGAAAATAATCAGTCCAGTTAAACTTTTTGTTATGACTATCGTTATATCTCTTGATTATCTGTCAAGTTTGAAAATGAATTGCAATATTATTTTAAAAACATACTGTATATTATATTATAATCTTGTTGTAGGAAATACATGAGCGTGAATTGAAAATGAAAACGACGGAGGAACACCAGTATAAACTTTAGCAAACTGTATATAACCTGCCATATTTCCTCAAATTAACAAATTATTTTATTGTTTTAACTTATTTTAGTTGTTTTCTTCATCTCTAGCCATAAAAATATACCATTTAACTGTTTTTGGCTGTGAAAATGTGCCGTGAAAATATTTCTACGTTTCTGGTGTAGGGACATATAAGTAATATTTTCTTCAATGTTGGGTCAATTTAAAATGTTTTCAATGTCTTATTTTCAAGAAAAATAATGCTTTTACGGCAATCTAGGACTAGCCCTTCGGGACCCCACCAAGGGGCCCTCATGGAGTCACTAATATCACGAACAACTTGAAAAAAGTTATTTTGAATAAAGTAATGTATTTGCAGACTTGCTAAATAATTCCATAAATAACCCCCGGTTGTGTGAACATAGCAGGCTTTCAAATCCGATGCGAATCCGCAAATCTGATTCACGTCTGGATTCGCATCACATGCCATGACGCAAGTCTAAGTGGATTCGTGCATACCTAAGTAAACAGAAAATATTTTTCGTTAGTGTTCTATCTTTCATTTCTCTTTCTCTTCTCTTTTATATATTTCCTTGTTATAAAAAAATCAATTTCCTTTCAGCTAGAAACATGTCTTTTTAAAAAAATACAAAGCTGTACCAAAAAACGTGGATGCGGTTGCTGTAAACAGCTACCATTATTGATATTTCCAAAATAAAAGCATGGTTGATAATTGGTTATTTTATTTATTTATTATTCATAATTATTTTAAAACTTAGAATGTTTTATAGAAAGGGCAGCTGGATGTTAATGCGTGCTTAATTACTTTCTTTTTAAATTGAATAGGACAATTTAACTAAAAGACAATAACGCGCGAAAAATAAAAGAATGTTTTCCCCCTGATATATAATCTTTCTTGACCTTCGTATCTAACACTATATAAGTGCAGCGATCGTGATTTTCAACACACTTTGTTTCATTTACACTTGCGTAGAAAAATAATTAAATAAAATACCGAAAGTCAAATGGATTTGTGTGTGACTAGTTTACGGGAATCCATTTAGATTTGATGGATTCGCGACCTCAAAAATATGAGAATCCAAATAGATTCGCGCCACTGAAGGTCGGATTTGACAGCCGGCATAGTTCATAGTTTGGTAGCCAAAATGATTAGATTTTTGTAAACATGCTGCTCCGACGAAGGATAACAGAACAAGGGAATGCACAGCTGATGTGGGATTTAACTACTTTTAAAAATTTCACAAGCTGTTAGAAAGAATTTATACTACAGTTATTAATAACAAGACAATGTGTACTAGCAAAATACGGTTTTATCCATTGGAAATGGCTGTTTTAGCCAATCTGGAAACCTTACTCAAAAACATTTTCCCCTCCGTGGCAACCATGGTGCCACCTCATGGAGTCACTAGCCCTGGACTAATTCGAGGGACTAATTTGAGGTCCCAAAAACCTTTCTGGATATGACCCTGGGCATATGATTACGAGATGATAACTTTCCGTGGAAATGAACTGTAAACAATAGTGACGTAACTAGGATTAATGGTTTGGGGCTATTCTTCAGTTGTAATGGTTATAGGGATTACAACTCGATTATACTGGTCACCCTAAATGTTTTAAACAGTAACATTGTCATAAGTGTATATGTTTAAAACAAAATTACAATGTTATACATTTTTGTTACAATTTTTTTTTTCTATTAGGTTGAAAATACCAAGTTGAAACAAAAGGTTCGTCATTCTGAAATGTTCTTGAAAAGAAGGTCGCAATTTGATGAGCAGTTAGTTATAGATGTTGAATCCGAGAAAACAGATGTCTTGGAAGCCAATAAAAAATTAGGTTAGTTTCAAGGAAAGTGTTCACATGCTATGTTACTTTCACGGCTACATATAGAATTATCACGTTTGCTTGTGTAATCTTCTAATTTTCATAATCCTGGTTCAATTATATGCCATTTTACAATCTCAAAATATTTTGTGCATACGTTGCTAACTGAAGCCATATTGCTGATAAAGTTATTATTCTTATTGTTTTTTGTTGTTGTTGTTTTTGGAGGGGGGTGGAGGGAGAGGTGTAAACAAATATATTTTCAGTTTTCAGCAATATTTAGTAAACAATGCTTTCAGTTGAGACTAGGTGATTTCAGAAGCATTTTGCAGTATAATGTCAACAAATGGTGCGAAACTGGGATGTGGTAGTGCACAATTTTTCATTGGGAGAAGCAAGTGTGTCAAATTCAATTTTTTTGCCATGATCACCCTGACTGGAAATTCTTTCAAGTAAGTATGAGATTTGATTATTAAATTTCTGTAATTGTGTTTATCACTTGCAATGTTTTGTCCAATGATGTGTATAAATATATGATAGGTATGTAGACCCAGGGTAAGTCTTATTTTATGGTTTTGCTTGTTGCTTGTTTGTGTTTTTCTTGTGAGGAGTCTTGTAAATAGTATGCTGGTATGTTTGGTGCATGGTACTTAAGATACTGTTGTGTGTGTACCATCTATGTGTTGTCATATTATTTACTCTCTGTTCCATTTAAACACACCATTCTGTTAGCTATGGAGTTATTTGTTTAGAATTTTTTTTTCAGGTAGCAACTAACAAAATAGAGTTAATGATAGAAGAAGTTCTCGAAGTTAATAAACGCATATGTTCTTAACGACAGCAAAGAAACACAGTTTATTATGTTCAACCCAAGCAGAGAGGTAGTTCGAAAGCCAGTTTGCTGAAGTATAAACAGTCTTTGTTTCAGAAAATTAAATTATGACATTTATATCAGTGTAGTTCATTCAGTAGTATTTGTTGTTGTAAATTGTATGGTTCAAAATTAATGCTGACAATGCACAATATTTAGACATACTAGCCAGCTATTATATTTCTTTTATTCTGCTAGCTATTTGCATGACAGTGTGAAACAAAATGATGTATAGAGAAGCATTTTGTGACTACAACTTAATAGGACTATGAAGATGTTTTACCAGATCACAAGGAACGACAACCTGAAAATAAGTAAGTCCACTCATTTTTACTCTCCTTTGTACATTGTCAGACATCTCTCATGACCCACGTGACTGATATTTGAAACTGTAAGTAGTCATTGTAAGTTATATATTATTGATATTATATTTAAATATATTCTCTTGTACTGACTGGGTACTGGGTAAATCTTTTTCAGCATGGTTCAATCAAGTATATTTAGATTAGTCTAATCTGAATATTTCTGTAGCCAGAAATTCAGCATTTTGAAAACAACGTTCCTAAAATGCTAAATATTTCAGTATTTGAATGAGAGCTTTAAAGATTTGAGCAGTTTCATTGTTTGTTACAATGCATGTATTATTGACCTTAGTTTTTGTTTATAATTATTTAATAAATAAATATTTTGCTCTTTTGTGCTAAGTCCCATTTTGTTTATAATTTTTGACTCATGTTTCTGTTGTGTCTCTTCTTAGTACACACAATTTTTGTCTGTATGCTTTTGCCTCTCTAATAAGTATATACAAACTCAGGCCTGAACAGGAATGGCATGTGATCGCACACGCATGCCTCCACACACTCCATAGAAATAAATGGTGTGCAAATGTCCGCACACTTAAAGCTTTTTTTGCATGGGAAGTAGTAGGTAATCCTTCCAAGCCTTTACATATCATGATGTATTTTTCCATTGGCAAATGCTACAGTCAGATTAAGAAAACTACATCGGCTGTCTCAGTATTCTCAAAAGTAAATAACAGCTGCTCCTTCTTTTTCTTTTTCTTACTCATTAAAATATCTTTCAACTACTCTTCAAGTTAAACAAGTAGTAAAACACTTCATGAATTGAATTGATCAACTCGCAAACAGCCTTTTCTACCTGGTTCTTATACTCTACATGACAACCTCATGACTACTATACATAATCACTTCAGTCCTTTCATGCAATCGCTTTTTAGAGCACACATTTTTGTAGCCAGCATATGAAAGAAGAATCTCTTACTCTTAGCTTTGAGATTTGAGAATTGAGATTAGCTTCCAACATGTATAGTGTGCATAGAAACCAGGCATTGCACCTTTTCGATGCATTAAATAGAATGCATGTACGAGAAGTCATTATATTGTGACTGGAGAATGAATAAAGGGAATATTTACATTAAGAGGAAACAGAAAAAAAAATTTTTCAGGGGTAGTGACAAATGATTCATGTTATTTATTAAATTTACTACTTTGAGAATATAATTCAGTAATAATAATAAGATGCGGTTGTTTTTCTATTTCCTTTTTCAATGGAATCACTGTGTTGAGTAAGGATGTAGAACATGGTTTCTATTCATTATGTAGTGACAGGAGTGGAAGCACGGACAAGTAAATAAGCACCTTTTCACACATAATATTTTTAAGTCCGAAATATTAGTGCTTTAGATTTATTTGTAAGTGCCATTTAGAAATATACAATGAATGTTTCCTTTTAAAATATGTGTTTACAACTTCTAAAATATTTAGCATCCTGTAAAATACAATAGTGGAAACCAGTCCAAAGTTTAAAAAGTTTAAAATAAGTACAAGTCAGTACAGGTTGTTTATGTTTGACTTCCATCTTGTGTTTCATATCATTATTTACCTGTTTATAATTCTTAAACTATCAAGGGGGTATATTTTTGTAAAAATAAATTAAATAATACAATCTTTTTCAATGTAGTAAATTTAATAAGTTTTATGGATCATTTGTCACTACCCCCTGAAAAACATACGTTCACGTTTAAACTCAAAATGCTATTACTGTGTTAGAGTCTAAGGGAAAGGATTGAAAATAGCCTCCACTATCCTCTAGTAGGTAATGACACCAGTTTCTCCTTAATATGTCCTGAAGGAGTGCTTACTTTACATGTACTATGTGTGATTCCACTTTAGTACAGTGAAATGGATTCCTTATTATCTCCAATTTTCTGTGTACATGTTGATTTTAAATTGAAATGTTTTGAAACTTTAAACTTTCTTTTGTGGCTACAAGTAAGTTAAAAGCAAGCTACAAGACAAGATATCTGGTTTCATTTAGCCTGTATGTTGGTCACTGTTCAAAGAGAAACTGACATCCCCCAATATTTTTGAGAGGAATCAAATTAGATACTTTCTGCACGCAATGTTTTATGAAACTTTGATATGGTTTTATGATATAGTTTTCCACTTTTACATAATCTTCTTCAAAAATTAATAGACATATTAAATATTAAACAACAAAAACTTTGAAAAACTGAAGGCTATGTATCATTTTGTATCTATTGTTATTATTTCTTGTTCTTATTCTGATAGAACCATATGTGTAATAAAACTTACAATAACTTTTGAATGTGTGTTTACACTGAAAAAGTAAATTTTGCTTTATATAACTATAAGATCAATGTGAAAAATTGTTATTCCATTGGATTACTCTCCAGTATTCTAAAGTTCGTTAACTGTCATAAACTGTCCAAATAATGAACAAACATGGTAATTAATTAGTCAGGATTTAAAAGATTCTGAACATTTGTTGCTGTGTTCTGCTTTTTTTAAATGCGTATGTGAATCATCAAAATAAAACATGCTACAACATGAAGCAGTACATTTAAATTCCACAATGAGATAACCACCACTGTAAGTTATTAAAATTTCTAAGTAGAAGAGTGATAAATACAAATTTTAAAGCTCTTCTCAAATTTGTGTAGATTTTTGGAAACATCAAGTCATCGACAGTAAATAACAAAATAATCAAGTTTAAGCAAGACATCTATATATCATGGGATTTTAAGCTAGATTTAGCTCATATTGCATATTTCAGTGGGAACACATCCACAGCTAACTCATTCCATTAGTGCATTTATGCCTGTGCGGGTGGAGCGAATGTTGATGTGCTTGCTCAATTTGCTTTTTCAACTGCATATTTTTTCTTCGCACTTATCTGCTGTGGAAGTTAAGGATTTTCAACTTTTTCAGCTGATGAAGAGCAAAGACAACAGCTTGTGCACCCTGTCCATGCAGGAAAATGCGCACTAATGGAAATGAGAAATTAAACTAAATTTATTGGTATATGTATTTTTTATATATAGATAATACAGTGCAGTCTACAAGTATGCCATCAAATATCGTTGAAAAGAGTTCTAAAGTTACGAAAGGTAACCAGAAATTTTTTAAATTCTTTAAACAAGTACAAATTTCATATTTGCTAGATCAGTAGCTTCATTAATTTTTTAATGAGTAATAAGAAAATGTATTTTGTGGTTAAAGTATCATAGATGTATATCTAATAAATTATTTTCCTTCATTATGGCTTTTCAATTGTTTATAATGTACATAGGTTTGTAGACTTCCTTCTGCAAGATAAAGGATGTCACTAATTTGTGTATAATTAATTACATTTTGCAGAACAGTAGTTAGAACTATTGTCCATAGATGAGGGCAAAGGTCTCATGCTGCAAACATTTCCGTAATATCATTACTTTTTTTTGTAGCTATGGTTGCAATACTTGAAATGCAACAACAATATGAACAACAAAAAGCTGAAACTGCATTGCAAACAAAAAAATGGCTGGATCAGTGGAGAAAACAACTGCATAATGAACAGGTTGAGGAAGAAAGGCAGATTACTGGAACTGCAACTATAACACCAGATCTAGTTTCCTCTGTAAGACAACCTGTGCTACCTTGTCTTCAGGTGAGCTGTTAATTGTCATACTTATTAGCACAGAGCTTACCATTTAGGGACCATCCAAAAAGTATGTACACACTACTTTGACTAAAATTTGACCCCTTTCCCTCTTATACACACTGTTATGCTTTTTACCCCCCCCTAGCACAATTTAATTTAGTACTTGCACCCCTCTCTCTATTTCATTGTTTTTCTCCAAAAACTAACAATAAGCTAACAAATGTTGACATCAAGTTATTCTACAATGGAGAAGTCGATTGCTATATTAAAAACAACAACTACAAGCATGGTAGCAATAAAATCTGTCAACAATCAAGTTCAATAGACATGGTACTCTCCAATGTTAGAAAATGTAGAAGAAAAACAGTTACCTTAAAGGAAGAAGAAATTTCATGGGAAGAAAATTTAGTGAATTTAGTGAATAAGTTCCCGTGAAAAGTTCTTCCTTGGCCAATTCTCAGACTTAAATTCCTGCAATAATTTTTGAAAAACAGGAATTCGTGAAATTAAATTATTATGGAAAAACTTTTTTCTACTACCCTTCTCCATTCTCTATTTATGGTCCAGATTTTTGACCCTAGGCTTTGTATTTTCTAGTCCATAGTTAAAAACTGTTCAGTATGTAAAGTGGCGGTAATCCAAGAGAAAGTACATATTTGTGATTTATAAAGACAATTTAAAACAAAATACTTTTAATACTTTTCAAGCTCAACTATTTGTTGTTGATAATCAATTTTAATATTATAGAAACAATTGGTGGAGATGGTGGCGAATCATCTCAAGAAATTTGAACAAAGAATTTCCAGGTATTTGTGGTAGTTGGAGATTTTGTTTCTACTGTATAATTTAAAAGATATATCTAT
The DNA here is from genome assembly GCA_027564595.1 of Bythotiara depressa. Lineage (NCBI taxonomy): Eukaryota > Metazoa > Cnidaria > Hydrozoa > Anthoathecata > Bythotiaridae > Bythotiara > Bythotiara depressa. The sequence goes on from JANTOQ010425350.1 coordinate 10,590, forward strand.
CTTTCCTTGGAAATATAGCCTATATCCTGTATGACCTATGAAAACATTAGCAATAAAGCAACATAATCTCATTTCATAATGTACACCAGACTGGCAACTGTATAGCAACAAAACAAGATGTCTTTACCTCAGAATGTACACTGGACTGGCTAGAAAAAATTGAGTGTCTGGGATTTTCTTGTCTATCCTGATTCTCACAACAAAGTGGAGAGCTTTTTTAAGTAATTGCCAGTGTGAGAATAACACAATGAGAACTGTGTTTTTTTCTTTAAAGGAGAACTGAGGTTTGAATTTTTTATTTTTTATTTTGCCATATAATGGTTGAAATATATGCCAGCATTAAAAATATCTATTATACATTAATTGATAGTTAATTGGTAAAAACAACAAAAATAGTTTCTTTGTGCTTCTTGTGATTGCTCGTTTATTTAGACATTTATTAGTTGTTTATTACATGATGTACGTCATGAGAGTAAAGAAGAAGAAGAAAAAGATAAACTATCTTAAAAAATGCAGCAAAACTACAGAAATTGTGGAGGAATTAAAATTTTTCTTATTTATAAAATTTAAAAAATTATATATATATTAACAAGAACCTGAGTTTGTTCCATAGCCATTGTGCGCTTACATGATTTAGGTTTGTTGAGGACTACCATGCATGCATGTTGATTTGATCGTAAACTTTACGTGAAAATATTGTTGGAATCGCACCAAGAACAAGTTCCCTTTTGGTGAATCCGGAAAACGAAGCCTCAAATCTTAAATCTCTTTTGATTTAATTTGCATGAAAACGTTCTTCACATAAATTTTGTTTCTGTTTGCAATAAAATTATTTATATTATGCTTTGAATTTCCTGTTATTGTGAAGTTATCTAGCAGCCTGCTGTGTTTCTTTTTTTGGATCCGGAATTCTATAAAAACGTTTATTTTTAACCCATTGTGTTGCTACGACTGTATATGCTAAACAAGTTGGCATTATTTCAAGTTGTTGATAAGTAATGTTCTAGAAAAAAAAGTTAAAAACTATTTTTAAAATATAGCAAAAACTTAAAGGAATGGTGCCGTGAAAAAAATTGATTCCTAAAAACAAAAAATTCGGATTCAGCACCTAAAAATTGATAAAGAACAATTATTTTCTTATT
>JANTOQ010425461.1:0-11729 GCA_027564595.1 Bythotiara depressa
CCCCCCAGGATCTCAGAGCCCCAAAAAGCCCAGGCCTAATAGGGTTAAAAACATAAAAATGATGAGAATATAACACATGACATTTGGTTTTTTGTTAATTTTTATCTTAAAAAATATAATTAGAAGAATGTACTCAATTAATTTTAACGTCACTTTAAATATGAAAATTGTGTATTAAGTTAGAATATAGGTCTGCTGAAAATCTCAAAATGAGATAAAAGCTTAAATCTTAAAGATTTCATTATCTAAAACATGTTTAAAGTAATAAAATTGTTCTTGCTTGTCAAACTCAAACAACAACGGGCATATGCTTTATATACTTTACAGTACATAAACAGCGACCCCATAATTTATTAACAATCAGAAAATTAACAAATCCTTAACACGATATGATTTATGTTAAATTTATATCATGCTTATAATGTAGTTACGGCAGTTCTTTCAAGATGATTACAAAGCATTCTGTAAAATGGCAGTTAATACCTTCAAATGAGATACACCATCCTTAAAATGTTATAGCTTATACGTTCATATAGCAGAAGTTACGCAGAAATCTTTTCATTTTTTTCATGTGCAAATATGTTCCTGCTTTAGAATCTGCCACATTATATATGTTCATTTAAACGAATATATTTGCACATATATATTGTTTTTGACACAACTCGTTATCATTATTCCAAAGCACACCTCCCCCAGTGACGTACCAGTGACGTTGTAACTAATGTTTTCTACAAAAAGTTCGTTGGAACGTAACCTGAATTTATGCATGTGGATATAAAGAAAATAAATTGAATTGTAGTCTAAATATGTCTTACCAGTGGACTTGTTTTATTTGTGCATCCAGCAAAACAGGGAGAAAAGTAAGTGAAACCTTTTGAACAAACTGGCCTGTAGAAGCTTTCCATACAATCACATTTCGTATTACAGCTTGATATCTTTGTATACGAATTTTCCAAAGGACTAAATTAAACAGTAGTTAAATATAAATCACAAATGTCACCATATATCAGCATAGGAGCAACAGTTAACTTAGAATGCACCATATTAACTTACTGCGATCCAAAAATGGCGATGTTTATTACACGAAATATATGTATGTACTTTTAAATTTAGAACAGACAATTATAATTATCTTGTAAATATTTTATGTTTGCTCATAGCCATTATGTGTTCTTCTTCAAGCTTTACTTCCCGTTACGTTTTCATTATCTTAACTTATCACGACTTATAAGACACCTATAATATAAATATGAAGTCAAAGTTACTCTCTATCTTCTGCTTTAGAAATATACACATCTATATGTGAATTAGTCACAGGTATGTCTCTGCGACCACGTCTTAGTTTTACACGCTAACAGTATGAAAACAATTATGTAGTAGCCATACTAGGAACAAGTAGCAACAATTGAAATTAATATATTAATATAACAGAAAGAATCAAAACAGAAAAAAAGAAACTGAACCTCATTGAATATTTTGTATTTACTCCAACTAGTTTCACAGTCTGACAACCAGGCATCATAAAATTAAACGGTGCTCCTATTCCAAGGAATGTAATCATTCCGCAAATAATTGTTGCTGTTTTCACAGAACGCTTGATCTTTAACTGTCTCATTATGATTGATCCTATCAGCAATCCAACTAAATGATATTAGAAAATATTATGGGAATTACTGTTTGTTAACATTTCTTCCAAAAACGATACTTAAAAATCGTTAAAATATAAATACAAAATCAAATTATTATTAGTACTTGATCGAATTATTATTAGTACTTGATGGAATTGATAGAATCTTACACGTCGCCATACTTGGTATTGGAATTCATAATGATATTCTGTATTTATTAATAATGTCATAACCCTGAATGATGTAAATGTTGTGCTAGGTTTCAATAGAATTCGTGTATATCATATCAATATGAATATATTCTTAATCAATTAATATTGAATTAGCGGATTACTGGTGTATAATTATTTTACAAACTGTTTTTCAGCAACTGATGAAACCTGCGCTTCCTGTAAACATAAAATATCCCTGCGCTTCCTGTAAACATAAAAAATACCTGTGCTTCCTGTAAACATAAAAAATACCTGAGCTTCCTGTAAGCATCAAAATCCCAACAATAAAGTTTGATTCCGTTCGTTTGGCTCCAAATTTGATGACCGTTAATTTGGTAAAAAACGTTGCAAGACCGCTAGTTACCAGAGATTTGCTTGTTATGGCTAAACAAACGAAAACAAGTGTCTTATTTCGAAGTAGATTTAAAGTTGCTGCCATAAACCCTTTTAAACCAGTATTGTTCTCCAACTCAACATCTTTTGCTACTATATCTCCACGCTCTATTGCCTTCTTTCGTTTAGTAGCAGCACCTGGTATAGCTCTCGGAAACATCAACAATATGAACCCAACCGCGAACAGAATCCAACTAAACGTCACGAATGGCAACCACCAACGGCCAACCCAAAGAGGGCTGTTTGGAAATATGTTCTTTGGTTGCTAAACGAAGAAAGGAAACGATGCTATATTTTGGAGTAAAGCAGTCAATATAACTACCGAACATTACTGTTGCCAGTATAATGTTAATGTCATGGAGAAACATGGCATTGCAGCAACAGCCAACTAAACGATCGTGTATTAAAGTGACATATTCTTCAAGTAATAATATATTTTTACAAGACATTTATTTAAAACTAAGTAATAACAGCATAATTAATCATCGATAATAAATTGCACTAAAATAAGCCACATACAAACTACAATCATGTACATAAAATACAGAGACAAGGTACCAAAATATTCAAAATGAATTACACAAGTATTAAAATAACGTCCATGGACAAAAAGAATCCTTTAGGTAAACTTTGTCAGCTTGACTATTTTTGGAACTGAAGTAACTGTGGTCCTACAGTAATGTTGCAAACGGAGGTTGTGTCTTGCTTTCCTCGGACGAAATAGGATTTTGAGAGGTCTTGAAATAGTAAATTCAATGAACAAAGAATGTTTTCCATGGTTTTTGGTGAAAATACATTAGTAAGTGTGACCCTGCCAAGTTTCCTGCCAACATCTATCCCCATTTTGGTTTTATGGACGCTCTAGCAAAGAGGGAGGGAACATGAAAGGGTCCTAAAACCGCAAACGTCTCAAATATTTTAAGTACGAATGTAGATATAAAATTATATATATTTAAGTATTCCACGGCATTATTGACCTTCTCCAGTATAATATTGTGGATCTTAATATTTCAAATTACAGCTTTGTTTGTAGTCCTGTTATTACTGCTGCGAAATTCTCACCATGCCTAATTGAAAATTTCGTTTCGGATAATAATAAAAAATGCACTCTTTTCCCATGCCTCTGTTCGTACCAATGACAAGTGATGTAAACATACCGTATTCTACATCAATCAATGTTTGCGACTCCTAAAGATATGTTCGGTAGACTGGATTTCATTGCTCATCGAATTAACGTGCGTGATACGTGCATCGACAAATGCCTATTACCCTCATGGATGGCGTTTGAGGCTCTTAGGTGGAAATATTCAGAAAATTATCTGAGTATAATGTATAAGTCGTCTGATGAGACCAATAACGATGAAATAAGTAAACATTGAAATACTAAATCCAGAAGGACTATAAGGGAAGACATGATGTGGTAGAGAGAGCTTTGCATTGCCATTTGTGCAGAAAATGTTCTTTATTGGCTTTATTTTGTATTTTTAACAATATAGGGACTGATTATAACATATATACTTATGTTTGTCGCATAGCTGATTATATATTTTAAAACGAAAATCATTGCACTTACTTTAAAAACACCAACAAAAATTCCAAAGCTTAATTCCATACAGATCAAGAGATATAATAAGATTTGTAGCGCGGGCAGAATTGATTCCACTTCGCATTCTAAACTATTTTGTTATAACATTGTTGCTTAACTATACATAGTAAAACAAAAAAGATTGTGCCATTTTAAATATAACACGCTACAGGGAAAATATACAAGCCAATTTATTACCAGTTTGTCGGGGACATTAAAATATATTTGCACGAAATTGTAGGTCACAGTTGATGTAGCAACACATCTATAAAATATGGAAAGAATAACTTTTATATTACCTACCTTGTTCACATCAACATATTTATCTAGAAATATACCTGCTAGAAAATATCCAGCTGCTGGACCTATAAATGTTGAAAAAAACCAAACGCCGATATATAATGGACTATTCTTTGGGGATGAATTTTCATCCAGATAAGACGTTCCCAGCGTGTAAAGTGGAGTGGCGCCCAAACCCATTATGATTTCTGCAGCACAAAATATAAACATGTACAAGCCTCTTGCTTCACGAGATTCACATAACGAAGAATCTATTGTACTTGATGTATTATAACGGCAAGTCTCAAAATCTTTGAAATGGATTGGTACAGATCCCGGTTGATATGTACCTTTTAAGAACTTGGGGAGAGCAAACAAGAGAGCACCAAGACCTAGAAATAGGAGAAACATATTCTAAAATAAACATATAACGTTGTAATGTACAAATGCATCAAGGAACCAGTCAGCGGAGTGTAGTCAATAAAACCTAGTTTGGATGTCAAATGATCTTTGAACCTATCTAAGAATGGCCATTTCATTTCGGAGTTGTCTGGTTGATCGGAGCGAATTCCGTATCTAATTTAAATGTAAACAATACTTCAATCGCGAAACCGTCATTTACCGTTTTCAAAAAGGTTAAAAAATAAAAAGGTTAAAAAAAATACTCGTACCTGTGACAATAGCCCCAACACCAAGCCATTTAGGTTTATGACTACGCTCGCCATAATAACTAACCACCAAGACAAAAAATAATCCACTGATATCATTTGAGGATATGATAAACCCTGTCTGTGTGCTCGCAAATCCAAACTCCCTTTCTAGATGGGGAATAGATGCACTTGCAATTCCATTAACAAGCATCGCTAAGTGGAGAATAATGAGATGAAATATAGAATAGTTGAAAATTCTAAAGGTACATGTAAAATCAGCTTGTCTATTCTCCCACAGTGTCTATCAACTTCTATTGTACTATAAAGGTACGTATCAGAAGATATTGTTTAACAACGCCATCCAATCTGCAGTTTTAACTGAGTTTATTTAATAGGTATCTTTCCAGGTTGAAACGTAACTCCAATATATGCCAAATCTAGTGTGAAGAATTGTAAAAGGGAATACTTTTTTTCTAGGCGAGTTGAAAATGAAACATGCAAGGTGAAGAATTAAAGTATGGGTTGGTGTATATACTTTACGAGTTGAAGGACAGCATAGAAGCACTTTCACACAATGCACTACATGCATCATAGAAGCAATTTCACACACTGCACTACAGGCATCGTATTTCTTACCATATTAAGACCGTTGGGTTTAAAATTATCTAATTTGTACTGCGAAAAACGAAGTTAGTAATATTGTTATTGTTGTTTGTTTCTAAAGCTTTGAAAATGAGAAAGCTTAACTTTAATTGACATGGGGGTAATCGCCCCACCACCATAGTTTTTTTCTCATAACGTTTTTTTTCCTTCCTGTGCATCTCCTAAATTTTGTGACTTTTAGTTATTATCCATTACCTACATTTCCTGAACGTTTTATAAATTTATGATTTATATTTTTTCCGCAATTGACCCTTTGTCAAGACCACCTGACAAAATACTTCTCATTTGTATGTTAAAACATTGAATTATAAGGTGCAAACAAAGATATTCTTTAGGTAGATGTATACACATGCAATGTGGGAAAATAATTATTATAAAAGTTTTCTGTTAACAAATTTTGGTCAATTTTTGGTCAAGTCTTGTTGACGTCAGCAAAATGTGACGTCAGCAAAAAATCATATGTGAAAAATAATCTACTTGATATGGTCTTTACTCGCACCAAATTTGAGGTTTCGTGCATTAGTGGTTTCCGAGATCTTAGGGGGGTAGCCGTTCATACCAAACAACCTCCTGAAAGCCCATATCAATTAGGGTTCGCAATCACATTTACAAAGGACATATCAATGGCTTGTGACTAACTTAAGACATTAACGTTCAATATAGATCTTGTAAGGAGGTTATCTATTTTAATAATATAAACATAAAATTTCGCATCTATAAAGTTTTTCGTTTTCTATGCCAGTTCGTGAATAACCATTGGTGCTAAATTTTTGTTACTAAATAATTGTCATTATTTGTACAGAAAGGTGCTTAAAATTCGTTTTAAGGGACTAAATAAACTTCAAATTTGTCCCATTTCTTGTCGTTAATTTTTTCTATACAAATAGATTAAAAGATTTTATTGTGTTTTGGATTCGCCAAGTTTTTTACTATACTTTTAATTTTTCCCCTATAAATCTTCTTGTTATAGATTCCACCTCCCTACTAATCTACTGCAGCTCCATAATAATTATACAAACTGTCAAAATAATAATAAATAATACACAGGGATGTATAAGCCTACCTTGTAATGCTGAAAACAGAGACAGAAATAGTAGAAACCAGTTGATCGAGGCAAAACATTGCAACCATTTTGGATGGAATTTTCTCCATCCAAAAAGCAAATTTTCTGAATCATCCAAACGTCCCATCGTTCGTAACTAAATACAACAAATCATATTTTGTATAAAATAACACGATAAATAAATAACACATAGTATCCTACCTTCAGAATGAGTTGTATACATACACAATCCCTGGATTATTAATAGATTACTAACTGTCCATTTAACTATACAAGATTAGTGACAGCCCATTATGCTAATTGAACTTCGCCTTTTTGGAAGACTGTGTTTTTTTCCTATAATAATGTGAGTATAAAATCTATGATTAAAGTTTCGATGTTTAAAATCCTTAGTATCTGGAAATTATGGGTCTAATTAGCGTTGGAAAATAATCTGCTGCTATATATGAAAACCTCCTTGCATTCATGTATTATGGCGCATAGAGAATGCCTCAATCGCGCGAGTAATATGTACTGCGGTTGATCGATATCTAATAGCACAGTTGGTCTTGTATCAATAATAAATTATGGAAAAGTTTGATCTCCTGGCTTACAGCAATTATTAACACAGTAAATTGGAAAAAGGCCCCAAAATTACAAGACCAAAGTGCCAAAAGTACCAAGTGCACTTGGCGATTATTGTTAAGGTGCCTTGCGAGTGCGCTTCCCGTTACAGGTTGTACTTGTATGTAGATTGAATGTCTATAAAAGATTCAATTGAAGCCTTTTTAAGGCCTGAAGCGCAAATGTCAGGGAATTCATTAAACCATCCTAGGGTTTTGGAGAACAGGCATACACAATTCTACTCAGTCCCCATCAACAGCTACTCACGAAGGAGTTTTGGACACTCGTGTTTAGCATGTGTAACACAATTTATAATTAAACGTGATAAAAATCATACTACTGTATTTATATATAGCTATATTTATACTACCCAAAAAATCTCACCAACAACCATTAATTCTGAGCGGTACAAAGTTTCGTAATCCTATTGCTTCGACTTGGTCAGCTTAAGTGCTTTTGATTTATTTATAGAATGTGTGTCAATCTATGCACATTTCAGCCTGATTTATATTTATGTATATTATATACTATATACCTAGTTCTTAAAATTTATATGGCAGCAACTTACCTTTCCAAAACACAGTATCTAATTATATAATTACATTGCAGGACTATTTATACATATTTTTTAATAATCATTTAATCAAATGGTTTCTATTATTCTCTATAAAAAAATATGTTTGTCCGTCATTACTTGGAGTCAGTTTTAATTAATTATTCAGTCATTAATTTAAAACCTTCAGATTTATTACAAAGGTGGTCTTGGGAGTGATTTATATCTTTTAAAGCAGACAGGGTTCACTTATTTATTACAGTGTTATTTCATGACACAAACAATGAATAATAATTTTTCTTGAAAACCAAAAACATGCTTCACCTTTCTGGTATTATTTGCCGTTCTGAAGTAAATTTATAAATTGTTAAATTCCAAACCACGTGATAGGTGTATTAAATACCCATCCAATACTTTTCATGGCCAAAGTCCTTATTTTTCCAGAGTTCAAAACGCCATAAAATTATTCCTATAGATGTGTTAATGTAATTTTTTTAATGGCATGGAAAAGAGTTTTTGAGTGATTATTTCAAGGGCTTTAAGAAAAATATTTTTAACATTTGTTCACCTTGTTTAAAAGGTATCGAGAGAACATTTATTCACCTTGTTTAAAAGGTAACGAGAGACCTTAAATTTCGGGAAATGTCTATCCAGTGAATGTTTTCAATGTAGATGTTGTTTTAAAGATAATCTATTTTGAAATAACAAATTTGGCTCGGAGCAAGATTGTGTAAAGCGATTGCATCAGCCAAATATCAGCACAAAATTATTCGTTATCAAACATTTCAAAGGTTTTAAGACAATAGAATTGGACTTGATTGTTAAATAATAACCAATCAAGTTTTAGGATTTATTTATTTAATTTTTGAATATATCAATCAAATTTAAAATCATAATAAACTTAAATAAATCTTGAAAAAAAGATATTGTTCTAAAGGTAAACAACATGCATGACCGTATATAAACGTAGATTATCTTTAACAAAAACGAAATAAATATCCCCTAAATTTATTAAAAGATTTATCTTAACACGTCTCTTCCGCACCTATGATAAAATCTTTTTCAGTAAACTTAATGGCCCTGTAGATATTGATTGTAGCAGTGATTTTCTCATGATTAATTCGAAATAATGCTCGGATACTAGTTACTGTACTAGACCTTACTGAAGATATAGAAACCAGGAAAGTGGAATTATTAATGTTTTAATGGATGCTTCCTTTTATTCTTAATCGATAACTATTTTACTTGTTTATAAAGAGATACTGAGTGACATGATTAGATGACTACGCAATAAAAGTCTCGTTTGTGGATCATAAATGATTCAATCTTGGCCATAAATATTTTCCACACGATGCCAACTACTTAACACTTACGATCCTAGGTATCTGGTAATGAAGTTACTGCAGTTGTACACCAACGTTAAATAGGGGAAGAAACTCGTTAGCTTCCTAATTGGTACATTTGTTTCCTTTGTGGCCTCATAAAAAAGATTTATGTAACAGTTAAGAAGAAATTATATTATTTGTTTGCTCATGATATAGACTAGTATTTAACATTTCTTGCTTTATTATATTTACTCTACAGTACTTTAGAAACATGTATTAGTCATTATATATTCCCAGGACTATACAACAGCTTTTCCATGAGACGCTAAAATTGTTAAAATTATATAAATAAAATTCAAGACAAATGATTGACCAAAACTTAAGTATTACGTATTTTAACATATGTCATAATAAAGCCCTAAAATGTTCAAAATATACTTGATCCATACTTGGTTATACTTGTTGCCTTTGTGGGGTCATAAAAAAACTTTTAAATAAGTACAATTTTCGACGGTTATCTTATGAAAGATATTTGTGTTCCTGTCAAGTTTCCATAGTAACAATTACACCCGTTCTTGTTGTTTTGCACATTTGAGGAAAAGTGGCCAAAATATTTGTCAATAAATTTGTCCATGATTGTAGCTTGATAAAGGTAAGGAACTTTAAAAGCAAAGCTGGAAGTAAAACCTATTGTTATTTCGGCGTGCTAAGCTCGTTTTAGTCAACAATGGGATTTCGTTTCACTGGATTCAAATGTTTTTACATATTATATCGTGTCTTGATTGCTCAAATGATTATTTTGAAAATAAATCCAGAGGAAGGGGATGCAAGGTCAAAAATAACAAGAAAGACCTAAGTCTTTAACTCAGATTGTGACTGTTAGTTGCCTTTGGTCTTTATATTTAGTCCAATGATTTCTCTAAGCAAGAAGTAAACAAAAGAAGGCGTTATAGCTTATCAGCTAGGTAAGGTCAACTTTTACATTCGGAGGCCAAATTATAACCTGTATCAACTGAACTTGCCTTTCTAAGGTTCAAGAAAAAATATATTTGCACCTCATTTCATCAACTAATTCTACTACATTGATAAATATCTTCCAGCAACAATAATCTTACTTTTAATAACAAGTAAATAGGTTAGCAAATTAACCACAGATGATTGTTTTAGTATTTGTCATTCTTGAGATATGATGACTCGGGCATGATCAACCTCGTTCCCAGACCCTTTTTCCTTTTTAATATAACTGATGGAGGAATATTTAATATCGTCCTCCAATATCAAAAAGAGAACGAGGTCCTAAATACGAGGTGGGGTATGGTGTACTTTTTTGCCTTGTCCGCCATTTTACCTGGAATCATGGTAACCAAGAGAACCATTTTTGAAAATAAAGGTCAGGCAGCACAATTAACATGAACTAACCTTTAGTACTAACAAACTGGAGTTGAAACGCAAGGAACTCTGGAACAACGCAAAATTATTCGTGGATAAGTGCCAATATGCTTTTTGTGACAAGATCCTCGCTTTTCGGTCATATTTTCATAAATCAAACCAAACAGATACATATTTTTAAAAGGGTAACTTTGTAAAATGAACCGTTTCTTCTTACCCTTTTACGTTCTTACAAATACTTACTATCATTCTTAACAAGCAGTATAGGGTGCAGCGCTACTAAAAACGTTTTTTAAATTTACTTAATTTAGGACCCCCAAAGAAGCTTAAATTACGCTTTAGTATTTACATTGTAGGCTTGGTTTTGGCACGTATATTTGCGATTAACTTTAAATATATATATTAATAGAGAAAAATCTATAATTATTTAAACTTTGTAAAGCTATATATCAGAAGTTGTTTAGGTAGCAAGAGTTCCCGGCTAATCTTAACGTATTCAATTGTGAGTCCCATAGCGACGAATTCCGCTGACATTCGTTCCTCAAATTGACCCCACCGGCTGCCACGTAAGGTGGCATTTACCGTGGTGATAACAGACCCTAGGTTGTGTTGTTTCAGATTGGTCTGTGTTTCAAAACAGTTTTCTCAAAGCGTATTTGGAAGTTTCCCGTTTTTGTAAATTTTCCTGGTAGTTCATTCATATTTGGTATCAATTATCCAAAAATATCCGTAAAGTTCCATACTTAATTATCTTTTTCTCTCTTTTAGCGCAAGTCCGGTTTTTAATTCGTTTTGACATATTTCTGTCATGTATTGGAATTTTCCGGTTTTCATTCTAGTTCCAGTTCTTTTTTGACAATTCCAAAAATACTATGTCTTTGAAATTTATCAAAAAACCGTATCTTTTTAGCGTAAATTAGTGATGGCTTTGCGCAATATCGCTAAACCTAATTTCAGACAATTTTTAGCTCTAAAAATGCATATAAAAATTAACTGAGGTGTCATTTTGCGTAAAAAGCTGGTTTACGGCCGAGCTAACTTATCTAAAGGTTAGAAAAAGTAAAAAAAAATCTAGTTTTTTCCTAAAACCGACACATTGTCTGCGTATTTTGCGCTATATTTGCGTAACGCTCAATTTTGACACAAGGACAATTTTCCCTGTAACTAGAACCACACTTTTGCGATTACGCAAGTTCCCGGAATTGTTTAGCGCATATTTAGGGCGTTGTAGGCCAAACTGTTAATCCTAAAAGTCGTTGTTTTTATTTCCAAAATTCTGACTGTCACGCGCCGTTTATAAAAAGCACAAAGTGCTCAGCCAAATGCACCCACCGTTGTGGATGTTCAAAAAAAATTTATTGCGTATGACTATGAAATTAGCAAACA
>JANTOQ010425683.1:0-11728 GCA_027564595.1 Bythotiara depressa
TTATACTTTTTTCAGCAAAGAAATTTTAAATTTACAGACAGAAAGTGAGACAAAAAAGATCGCGAATTCGCAAAGATTGGTAATATACACAATAATTTAGGTTAAACTAAAATTTATAAAATAATTGAAGAGGGCAGCGTCCGAAAGCCGGACGCTCTTTTGGCCTAGATTAGAGCCTGATATATATATTGTAACCCTGCACTGTTTTTCGAGTCTTCAAAATAACTTTGGAAGTAACATTAATAAACAAGTTAGTTGGAAACCTGATATTTACAGTTGGAAATACTTAAAAGTTCTTCCTGGATATGCCTTCAGCAGGACGCAAAATAATGCTGTACGTGTGTACGGGCAAAATTCGAGTTTATTTGCACCTTTGTACAAGTAATTTTTGTATGACGCACGTTAATGTGCACACAAATTAAAATTATGTTGTACACCAAGCACAATGACTGCCACACACAGCACAAGGTACTTCTGTTATATCCGTCGATGTACGTTACTTTGTTGCCATTATAATATTTACTGTATTAAGTTATGTTTGCCAAACAAAAAGTTTGTTAATTTACCGAGTACACTAATAAAAACCATGTTCAAGAAGAAGACTTCACAGATCTTTGTAATAGAAACCAGGTTCCAAAGTTCATCTCCACCACATAATTACTCTAAACGAACGAAATCAACCCTAAGTTATTTAAAGGTTTGAAATTACGTACAGTCTTTAAACGGGATTCATTTATGTCTTACCCCCTAGATTGTTTTACATCAGTTGAATTTAGAAAGACATGTACTTGACATCAATAAAAATTTCCATTGTTGATCTCATGAAAAGATTAACTAATGCTTTTAAATTTATGTTTACTTTTCTTTTCAAATTTTTGAAGAAACACCTGATGCTTTGTGCACTAGATACAAAGGAAAATTAGTTGAAAATTAAGATAACCCACATATTTATTTATCACTCCCGTATAAATAATATTATTTTTAAAAGCACCCAGGAGGAGCAGAAAATTGTGATAAATTTTGTTTCAGATTGCTAGACTCAAGGGACATGCACATGCTACTCTCAAACTGTCTAGTACTTCTACAGAATGTTCTTCAATAAAGATTCAACTGTTTCTTTGGAGAACCTGCTGATACCCTTTTATATATTTCAATGACATTTCCTTTTTTTTTCAGTTGGTTATTCTTGGAATATATACTGTATTATTGTAACACCTTTATGTTTATGTGATTATTATAACTTCATATAATAAAATAGCTTTGAACATCTTTTTTAGTGAGAACAATAGAAAGAAAAAAGTGTTGTGACATCTACATGACACAATTTTTATCTATAATAGGAAACAAATATTATTAGGTCGTTTTTCCCTACAGCAAATGTTTCATAGCAAGTACACTACAAAAAAAAAAACGTGCCTAAGATTAATTTCATTTACATCAACGTAAAACAGACTTGAATTATTTTGTACTCTGCTTCAATATAACTTTGAGAGATTTCCTTCCACAATTCAACTACTGTACCAAGCATAATTTGGCTTCCATCCTTTTCAACATGACTATTTAAAGTAAAGAAATAAACCATTGCTCCCAGTTCTTGAATTCAACATTCCCAGTAATCTTTAATCATTTTTACTTCACGAAGTTTTTCTGGATATAATTGACTCTTATGCGTCAACTTCATGTCAAAGTAAAATAATATTTTCAAATGTGTCTGTGTATAACATCTTAATAAGTTGCGTGCATCTTAATCTGTATTATGTGTTTTGGACTGTGTACTTCCTTAAAATGAAAACCTTTCTGACATTTATTATTGCTCAAAATACCTACCAAATATATTTACACGAAAAGGTGAAATATTATGATATCTTTAGAATCAAGATATGTTTTTATACCACTTGTTGTTCATTTGGTTCACTGTTGTCTTCTTCATAAGTGGATTGTTTATCAATGTGTTTCAGTTGGCTGTTCTACCTCTCTATTGGATCAAACAAGATTTATATCATGTCTTGATAAGCAAGTTATGTTACTGTTTATTTTCTGGTAAGGCATTTTGTCTAACTCACATGTATTCATTATCATTATCATTTTCAATGTGCAATATTGTTCCAAGTATTTTCCCAGCTATTTTTATTGTTGTTGTGTATCGTATTGGCGTCATTGAGCATCCTAGATAATGATGGCGACTGAGTTTTAGTGAGTCAGTTAACAACATAGAACTTGATTATGTACAGCGCAGACTTTTATTATATGGACTTGCCGTACATATTTGCTGTTTTCTTGGCTAGGTATTTCCATTTTCCAATGTGATCCATTGTTAAATTATTATTTTGTTTTAAGCAAATAAAGTCCATTCTGGAAACAAAGGCAATATTCTTCTAATCCTAACCTCTATAAGCAGAACAAATATTCAAATTTGATTTTCTTTTAAAAATTTATTTTGTTTTGTTTATTGTTACAAATTTTTTGAAAATGAAACACATTCTGTTGTTTTTGAATGAATACTTCTGCATTTTTCAGCGTAGATCAATTTAAAAATGGTCACTTTTTTATATTTTTTGTCCTTCCCTTTTTAAAATCTTTACAGGAATATAATGTGACAGTTCTTTTACAAACTACATAGGGATGGTGATGAACTTTAATGTACTAAAGTATCTTTTAAGTCCATATTTTAGTGTCACCTTCAATTTTTTAAACAATGTTTAGAGCAAATAAATCCTTTTTGTTGTTTTATGAATTCTCCACCTCATTACTTGACGCAGGTAATAGCATTGAAGTAAAACTTTAATAATATAATAAATATGTTAGTGTATATTTTACAGCAAGTTGGAGTAGTCAAGGGAAGACACAGGGTTTGTGAAACATGTCACACAGTGAAGTTTAATTTTACAAACATCACTTGTTTCTCTGTTACACAGTTATTTATATTTATATCCTCAGTAGTTAAATATACCTTCATTAGTTGTAAACTCTTTCCAAACAACATCGCTAATAATTAGTTTAATTTGAAGGAAAACCAATGTTACAATCCAGTAAAATAGAGTATTCTCTCACTCTACATTTTCCGACTCTTATTCTGTTTTAGTTATCTTATTTATTTGTTTGCAATATTTTATAACTTCATCATTTTTTATGTACTTCACACAGAAAATAGTGTATTTTCATTGGTTTAAAATAACTAATTAAGATATGATTGGTTTGCTATATTTGCCATAATGAGCCATAAGTCATTCTTTAAATCTCTGTATAAACTGTAATGAATTCCTTTGAGGTTGTGAATTTATATGAACTTCAATAAAAAGATGAAGAGTCACTAGATCGAAAAATAAAGTCAAATACAATGAAAAACATTTAAAGCAAAGGATATAGCTATTGGAGCAGAGATTCGTGAGTCGAAGACCTTTTGTTTTTGGTCCAATATATTGACTATGGTTTAAATTTCTATATCCGTCCCTGGTAGTCTTAAAAAATGTTTTACTTCC
Source organism: Bythotiara depressa (assembly GCA_027564595.1). Lineage (NCBI taxonomy): Eukaryota > Metazoa > Cnidaria > Hydrozoa > Anthoathecata > Bythotiaridae > Bythotiara > Bythotiara depressa. Next base: position 3,480 of record JANTOQ010425683.1, read on the forward strand.
AGAGATTTTTATGTGATAAATGTTTCAGTGAAACTTAGTGATTGAAGTAAATTTAATAATCTTAATTTATAATGATACATAGCTATCATAAATGAAAATTAACGAGTTAAACAACTTTTTGCAATAAATGGTAATGTTCTTTTTAAATATATTATAACTTATATATTTCAATACAAGCCAATAAGAGCATAATGCTGTATGTTCGTTCCCCTATGGAACAGTTGTTTGTTTACACCCTATATACAAACACTTTTTAATCTTTTTTTTTCTATTCAAAAATAATAAATAATAATAATAATAATAGCAATAATAATATGAAAACTAAATAAATAAGTAAATAATATATTGCCAAGGACAACTTCATACAAAGTCAAGGTTCATTCATCATTTAAAGACACAAGTGTAGATTAAACATCAATTAAATAATTACTTAATAAAACATGTGCAGGATGTGTATAAACTTCCACTCAATAGGTTTCATGAACACTTGGCTCTGTACTTTCTTGAACACTTGGCTCAGTACTTTCTTGGGTTTTCAATTAAGCCATGGTAGAATTAGTTGAATTTTAGTCAAACTTTGTTTTGTAATTTATCGTTTGATAAACATCTTTGACCATCTATCCCGCTTTCTGGAGTATCCAGACATTTTCTTACCATTCCCTCTTGCACCCCTTTCCTCTTCCCCTGTCATACCCTCTAAAATGTCTTGTATTGGCAGTAAGTTTGAATGTTGAGAAAGGCAGTGGAACAACTGCAGAATAGTAATTATTAAGCAATAAAAGCATGCAAATATACATTCATGATATCCATAACAGAATTATTATTAGAGATGTTAGAATAATTATCAAAGGAGAAGTTTTCTTTTTTTGGAACTTGCCAGGATTAAATAGCTTGAAAATTAAAATTAAAATTGTCAGCAAAAAAAATCTCATTTCTTTAATCCATAAAAAGTTTCATAAAAAGTCAAACTTCACCTTTAAATGTTTTTTTTACTAGAAATAACTTTCCTTGCTGAATGGTGGGGTAAGATGGATGTTAAACTTTATGGTGATGTAGATGGTATAAGTATGATAGGCAAGGAGCAAGCAATAGCTGTTTTAAACCATTACAGTGATATAGACTGGTTGGTTGGATGGGTATTTGGTGAACGTATGGGAATATTAGGTGTAAGTTTAATATACTATTGTGCAATGAAATCTATTTTACTGTTTTGTTTCCTTATATTAAAAAAAGTCAATTGTTTTGATATAATTGATGAATGACTCTTTAGAGCACATCAAATCTTTGGTTACCTGTGTGTCATGGTCTGTCATTTCTTGTCTGTCATTGTCGTATCCTAAGTTTTTAGTGTTGAGAGCAACAACTTCATGTCAACCATGTTGAAACAGCCTGTTTAATCACTGCTCCGTGATTGCAATCATGTTTGCACTTCTGCAGTTTAACTACAAACTTTTTATATGGCATATTGTGACATGTTACGAACTATATTATGTGATTTTGCTTATTAACACCGTGTTACACAATACATAATATCAGATCGGATTTTTAAATTTATCATCCATGTAGTAGTATTTTAGAAGAGAACAGGGAAATTACTTGTGAGTGATGGATAAGAAGAATGATGGATAAACAAATAATGGCAGAAGTTGAGCATTGTTCAGCTTTATAAAGACTGAGGAAACAGTACTGTGAAAGGAAAAAGGTAGGGGACAATAATTAGGGTACTTATAGTTAGCTCTACCTAGCTAGGCTAGGTGTAATTATAGATAGGCTAGTAAAAACAGTCTTTTTTCACTTTTCAAGATGAGGTTGATAGGGTAGAATATTTTAAGTGACTAACCTCAGACATCTGAAACAATTGATTTGATGATCTCGTGTTACAAAATCCCCATGAAAAATTATGAAAATCTATTTTTCCAATATAAAAAAGAATGACTAACAGACTGGCACAATTGTCTATTTATAAATATCTATAGAGTAGCTAGTGACAATTCATCAATGCAGTGCATGGAAGTTTCTCATAATGTAGAGTGATATACCATACTCTTTGGTGATCACAATATTTTGGCTAATGCTAATCAACGAAATGAAGAAATAGCGAAATAGTGAAATAGCGAAATGATACAAAACACATCAAAACTACTAAATTGAGTAGTGTTCATAGTTTACTTCTAATGAACTTCTGTTTTTACTTCATATGCTTTATAAAACTACAGTACACCGATGCATCTTCACTGTCATTTTAGTTACTATATTCAGAACAGTATAATGTCACTTCTATTCTATTTACTTCCCACCCCTCCGTTACAATTTCGAATCATTTTCAAATTCCTGGTTGTTATATAAACATTTATGCACGTAATCTTTGAAAACTTCTAAAAATATTTCTTTTGTTTAACATTTTATTTTTACTCGTTCTCCTTCCCTCCTTCATATTAATTTTTGTCGGCAAGGCACACCTTCAGGATGAAGAATTTCTAAAAAAATACCTGCAAAAAATTTACTACAGTTTACTTACTACAGTTTACTACTTCGGTTCAAGGACGTTTTACATTCTTGGTGTGTTGAATGGTTTTTGCGTGCAAAGAAATTCAACGCGTGTTTTTTGTACGGACCTTAAATTTAAAAAAGCTTCTTTTGTATACTTTACCACACCATGATCTTAAAGCAATTTGTATTTTATAATGGTGTTTACAATAGCATAAATAAAATACCACCGGAGGAGAGCGATCAGAAGAAAGAAAAGTATGCAACTACTCTCTTTACGTCAACGTCCACAAACACCACTGTACATAGTTCGCACGTAAAAACAACTTCAAGATCATTACAGATAACGTGATAAATAACTTGAGGAATGGTTTAAAGATTAAATTTAATATATTGTGTATTCTATTTGCTAGTTTATTCAGTTTTATGAAAATCAGAAAATTTATTCTTATTTCGTTATTTCGCTATTTCGCTATTTCTTCATTTCGTTGATTAGCATTAGCCCAATATTTTTTACAGCAAAAAATGCTACATAATTTTATCATACTGTATATCTTTGAGTGAATGCCCAGGCGTTAATTTAATTTGAGTTTTGACTAGGTGTTAATATGAGGTAGACATTTATTCCAGATGGACATTTATTTCAAAATTCAGATTTTTGTTTAGGCATTTATTTTACAAAGAAATCATTCAGGCAATTACAAACAATAAAAACAACATTTCATTACTTTATATCTTTAACAAAATATTATAACTCGACAAATCATATTTCACAGGACGGTATTAACTCAACAAATCATATTTCACAGGATGGTATTAACTCGACAAATCATATTTCACAGGATGGTATTATTCTGTTACTTTAACAATCCTTTCTTTCTGGTAGGAGGGTAATATATTTATTTTAACTACTACCGAATCACTTGAGTGTTTTTTCTCATGCTTTCAACACTATATTACTTCTATTGTCCATGTGTCCATCATTTACAGTATGGTTTTCATGATTATATTTTTATATAATGCACTCTGCTATACACGGCCACAGATATCAGAAGTTTCGTCAGTGAACAGTAATTTCGTTCAAGCTGAAATATTATTTGCAAACTTTTTCATAATTTTTTATGTTTGTTTGGAAGGTCTTTATCCAATAAGCACTGGTAAGATTATTTGAATACTTTAGTGCTATAATTATTATGTTGCGATAGATACTAATACAATATTTATTTTTAACAAGGTGTTAGTATTTGGGACTAGGAGCTTATAATGATAATAGTCTTGAGAAATACATAAAATAAAAGGTAAAGGTCACCTTTCATCTGTACAGCTTTATTATTCAGATATTTCAGTGCCAACAAAATGCAAAAGGGCATGGAACTAGTGACACATACCATTTTGAACATTATTATTTTTTTAAATATGTATTGGTCTTTCTCTATATCTGTACCTAAATGTATTTTCCAAGCCATAATTTTGACACATGGTAAATTACCTTATGACATTACAAGTTTCAAGAAGTGGCTTGAACATCTGTGGCATTAAAAGTGCTTAAAATTGCAATATCTCGAGAACCATTTCTTACTTATTTTTCATCATTTTTGAAGGGCTTTCATATAAGTCCAATTTATTTTTTATGCAAGAAACCCTTGCAGTCTTTGGGTTTTTAAACACTATTTCAAGAGATCACAAACATTTCTTTAATTGCTATTGAAAATAACCAGTGAAGTTCTAGACCTCTAAGGCAACTCACATGATAATAATAATAATGCCATAATACTCCCAAAGAAAGTAGAACACACATTAATAAGACTTTCCAATACAATGGAAACCCAGATTGTATTTACATTGTCATATTTGAACAATTGAACTTTTAACTGAACTTAATCTGCCTTCTATTATTCACCATCATGTCTGGTGTTATTAGGTAATTTATTGAAGCCACTTCTTTGACTTACTTTAGGACCAGCATATGTGTTCATACAGTGAGGGACTGAAACATGATGAGTGACAAGTTTATGCATTCATACTGCGAAGGACTGATGATACAGTTAATTAATTACATCATATAGACAGGCAGTTATTTCAACACAGGAGTTTAATTGAGACAGGATGTTGGTATTTGGGACTAGGAGTTTATAATGATAATGATCATTCAAAGCTATTTATGCCAAAATAAAAATTGCAAGTTATTTCATTGTCACAGAATGAACACAAATAATTCAAAAGTGTCAAAGAATATTACAACCATCGAAACATCTGAAAAATTGTAAAAGTGATGTGAAAGTGTTATCGGAACAATCAAAATATCTGACAAATTTTTTTGAACACACATGCCCTTGGAAACATGATGGAGTGACAAATCTATGCATCCATATGGTGTAGGACTGAAGATACAGTTAATTAATTACATCTTGTAGACAGGCCAGTTATATGTTTACCACCACCATTTACCTGTACCAGAATTATATATCCATTACCGATACCAAGAGACCCAGCTTTAATGATCAATCAGAGTTTTGTTTTAAAGGGATGGCCCTCTGCAAAATCAAGTCAAATTTAAACAACAACATTGTAGAAAGATAAGACAATCTACTGCCATGATGACATAAAAATCGGGTGTCGTAAATTTTTCCCTTTTAAACACTCAACTGTCACAGTATCAAAGCAAGTGCAGGGATCGAAATAAAGGTCGGTGATCGGTGAAAACCGATGGTAAATGAAAATCACTGGTGGGCTGACTTTAAGATTCTACTGAAAAAAACGGTGATAAATATAGACATGCCAATAGAAATTTTCAAAATTATGTCATTATCTCCCTCAGGTAAAATTATAGACCCTGGAAATGGCATTTCCATGTATTTAATGCACTTCCTGCAACATACTTCACAAAAAATCACCGGTGACAGAAAAAATCCTTATTTCGATCCCTGAAGTGGCAAGGAGCCATGGAAAGTAAATAAAACTTGTTTGTGGTTAATTTGTCCATATGTGGAAAAGTAAATTTTAATTGGTATATTTCTACGCCTGCTTTATTATATCTATAACTTGATTTTGCTGAAGACAATCCCTTTTATTACTCTGTTTTCTTGTAACAATACACCTTTCTCCAGTCTTAGGTGAAAACAATAGCTCTGCTTTCTTCAGCATGTGCAGTCTGATTACAAAAAGTAAACATTGGACCTACCAAACTATGACTAAACTTGACTAGGAGAGAAGTGGAACTATATTTTTATCTTGAGTTTGAGAATGTTACATGTTAATGTACAGTTGTTAAATATGTTATATCTGGCAACATAATTTGACAAGTATTATACTAAAATATGTTTCCAGTTTTCAGCAGAAAAAATATTTCACAATTTGCTCTGTTAAGAACTCTCTTAATTACATAAACTTTACCTACCGCTGTTTGTAACACCCAACAAATTTGTTCTATGTTTTTGAGACTGGAGAAAGTTGTATTCATTAGAATTAGTACTCATGAAAAATCTCTTTAATTTGTTTGAATTGATTGTCACCTGGTCTGCAAAATGTAATTAATTATAGTCTAAAATGTATGTGTGCTTTAGAAATATTTTTTAGCTGTATTTATATTTTTTGTTTTTTCATATAATCCTACTGAATTGATATAATTTTGGAATAACAAGTCTAATCCATAGACCATAGTGAATTTGTTTATTTAAATTAGGGTTATTATTTTCACAACTTTTATATAATTTTACTGGTTTTTACCTTTATAATTGTAACAATAGTTGCCAGTGAATGGAAATAAATACAAATAGTTCTGAACACATGCATTATTTCCTATCCTTCCAGTTGAAGGATTCTTTAAACATATTTTACCTTTTGCCTTTTTAAGAATACTTATGCTTAAATGGATATCAAAATTTAATACTCTGTATGCGGTATTAGGCCCTGTAAATTTGGCAATTTTTGGTTTCAGGTTTTGACTGTAGATCAATTCATATATGCCCTGGGACCGGCCAGTGAAAATGTAGCAAAATTCATATTAAGTATGTTTTTTAAAGGACACATTGAAACAGGAAATGGCATGTTGAATACATGATTAAATTTTTTCTCTCAGTTCAGGATCGTTCAAGTGACAAATTTTTGTTGAAGAAGGTTCTGATAAATTGACATAATTTGGGGTCAGCAACATCATGTTTTGTTGACATTCCATGATAATGCAACTATCCATCAAACATTTAAAAGAGGAAATATATTTCAGTTTCATCACATTAGAGCTGTTAATTAGCCATCACTCTTCAAGCACACTGCTTCTTGGTCTTGTTTATTTATGGCAGACACCTTGAAGGGAAGTATAATGTCTTGATTTTTACGATTTGAAGTAATGTAGTTTCAAACAAATTAAGAAACTTGATAATTGTTTTTGTTGAAGTCTGAGCTTTGCAGTCATGCTCATGAATAAATATGTTTATAAATATAGAACATTTAAAATATATAGTTTGGTGATAATCTCATGTCTGGAAGATGTGCACACACACACACATGCACACTATATCAGGAAAATGTGTCAATTCAAGGGGAAAAGGAATTAAAAGTTTTTTATCTTAGGATAACAAGCAGGAAATATGGGAGGGTAGCAGTTGTATATCCGTTCAAGTTTCAGAATAAATTTTGATAAGCTTTAGTCTTTTAACTAATATGACCTGGGAGGGTGAGATTTTGATTTCTTAATGTAACTTCATAAAATCAATTGCTAGAGTAATGAAAATTGGCCGTAAAGACACCCCATCAAATATGGAATACATTTATGAACAAAATATGTTGATGATGTCATCATAAAAATGGTGGCATGAAATAGAAATTTAGCAAAAAATTTGTGTCCTGTAAACTTGAACATTACTAAGCATAAAAAGATAATATAAGAACAGTTTTAATGTAAGAGTATTGTTTGATTTTCATATGGGGTGTTATAATCATTACTATTGTCATTGTATTGCTCATTATCACCACTTTCACTATCACAGGTTTTACAATGGCAAACATCTGTGCATCTCAGATTCACAAGACAACATGATTCAGCCCCACAGTGACATCTATAAAATGTATACACAGGATAAAATAAACATAGTTAACAGGTTTTCATTAAATCTGGTAAAGTAACTTTTGAAAACATGCTTCTATCATCCTTCTCAGCACCATTTATTACAATATGCATAAAATTAATCAATAGGGGCATGGAACTAGTGTATCATATACCCATGTGACTTTTAAGTTGCACCATCAAGTGTCTCACATGAAGAACTTACATAGTGCAAAATTTAAAATTGTTAACAAATTATGATGCCATGTAGCAAAACAGAATAATGTGAAATAATTACTTTAATGATATATTTTTGCTGCTAAAATAGAATATATCTCCAGGGGTTGACAAATCATTTTTAAGCCTCGTATGTTGCTGTATTCTAATTTAATACACAACGTACGTTAAATATTATTAATGTATGCCAAGTATATAACGTCCTTATGTGAAAGATTTTCATATCCTTGTTGAAACTAATGATTTTATCCTAACCTGATACCAAGAAAAGAATAACCTAATACAGGGGTAGAATTAGCACGTAAAAAGTGATTAGCAAAAATTTGGCAAGATTTCAATGTTATCTTATGTCAGTATCTCTGTGAGGGGCACAGAGGGGAATTTTTTTCATTTTTAAGGCTCTACTATGTTGGAAAATGCATTTACAAGCATTAAATTAAAACTACATAGCATAGAAAAAACAAAGTTTTCATTCCTCTAATCA
>JANTOQ010425794.1:0-10500 GCA_027564595.1 Bythotiara depressa
ATTACCATTTCATGAGTTATTAAATATTTATTAAACATTTGTTTTTATTAGTTAAATTTTTTTATTCCAATAAGGGTGTCTTAAACATTAATGTTTGCAATACATTGTGGTTTTTGTATTCAATCATTACAGGAGATAATATAATAGTGGGAACCGCCAATTTATGTTAACTTTGTGTTCTAAATGGGCTCATTGCACCAGCAAATGAACAAATGGACGGTTTTGATCTTAATGTGAGCTTTAATTCAAATTGTCCTTTTCTCTTTTTCAGAAAAATCTCAGTGCGCAAAAATAGTATAATTGAAAGGTGCGCGAAAATTAAATGGTGCACAAATAAATACCTTTGCTGGGTGTGCGAAAATTTGGGGCACGAAAAATAGAGGGATCGAAAATAAAAAGGGTGCGAAAATTAAAGGGATTAAGGTGTGTATATATATATATATATATAAATTTGGTTTGATGCCAAAGACAAAGACAACAACGATTAAAATTCCATTACAATATGTTTCACAATGTTTTCCGATCATCAGATGGAGTTATACATTAAATATTTATACTATTCCTAAAATAGAAAGCATACATTAAAATCATGAAACTAGCAAATATATACAACTTTTAAGCCTTAATATATATAGGTGTTTTTCAGTATATAAATTGACTAAATTAATTTTTGACAAAAATGATTATTATTTCCTAGAGTTCTTCTCATATGTTTAGTACAATAGTTTAGTAGTTTTATGAAAATTTTGAAAATGTGGATAGAAGAAGATGTAGTTCATTTGGCAAAAGTTGAGACTTTTTCAATTTTGATTTTCCAGGATTGTGTTCCTCATATTTGTGACCAAAAAACTGTGTTGTGATATTTTTATTTCAGTTTAGATCTCTACATATCAGCTGAAAAAGAAAACAAACCTGGTTTCTACACAGACATTTAATATTTTATTAATAATTTCTTGAAAGGAAATTATGGTTTTGTGCAAGAATTCAAGACAACTAGGACCTTTATAAAACATCAATTTGGTGTCAGGGCACATTCCAGACCTTTTTTTCCTTCAACAATATATTGGGATACTAGGAAGTTATGCACCCTAAAAGGAGGTGTCTGAATGAAAGATATGCCCTTTTTATGGTTATAAATGCCAAGAGTAATACTCATATGAATGACAAGTGAGAAACATCATTTAGATAAGTTTTATGGACAACATAATTTATTATTTTATATTACATAACATCATCGAAATTATTATTGTAATAAATGTTTCCTATTAACATTTAACTTCTTTTTTTTTTTTTTTTTTTAATTTTATTATATTATCAGCGCTAATAGGATTAATACACCAATAAAATATTCATGTTTTATATCATGAAACATAGACCAAAAATTAAATTGATAATTCCTGAATGAAATATGAATAATTAAAAAGAACATCAATTCACATTCGTGCAAAAACACAACATGTAGCTCAAAAGAAATTCATTCAACTCAACTCACCAAATATAAAATTTATGACAACTTTTAATTCAAAGATTTGGAAAGATACGTTAATATTGTAACATACAAACAAGCACAATTTTCTAAACATAACAAGAATCTAATATGAAAGAAATACACAACCACCAATTATTTATTTTGGTGATTTCATTAGCTTTGTCAGTCTTTGCTGAGAGTGAAAAGGATATAGATGTGACAGTTGAATTGATCGCATGGCAAAATAACGGTCCATATCTAATGCCAAACAAACATAGACAGAGAACAAATGAAGAATTCACTGGTATATTACATTCAATGTTGGCAGTGATGAATTCAGTCTGCCTAGGAATAATCAACACTACTGTTATTACACATCAGCTAAGTCATCATGGTACATGGTTTCAACTTCTAAGTAAAAACCCTGAAGAGATAAGAGAGACATTTAATATCTCACAAAAATCACAAAACATAGTCATTCTTGCTAGTTCAAGTATAGCTGATACCAGAATTATAAAACGCCATTTGAAATTGGTAACGTTATTAACTTCTGATGGTGTTGCAGTAATTGTGCGGGGAGCAGATATCTTGTTGCTTACAAAATATATGTTAGGTATTAAAAAGTGTCTCCTAATCCTGTACTTTGCTGTAACTGTGGCAGTAGCATTTGCTGCAATCATATGGTTATGTGAACACAGAGTTAACCATGAATTTTCTGCATCATTCGCTCAAGGTCTTTGGACAGCATTCTGGTTTTCCATGGTCACCATGACAACCGTGGGATATGGAGATAAAGCCCCAAAACATTTTGTAAGTCGTATTATAACAATAATATGGATGATCTTTGGACTAATGATAACAGCCATGATCACAACAACTGTAATGGAGGAAGCCAAAAAGTATTTAAATTTGCATAATCAACGAGTTGCAGTGCTCAATAATACTGTGGAGATGGAATTGATACATGCACACTTGAATGGCATAGCAGTACCATATGAATCTTACAGTGATATAACCAATGCTCTTATCAACCATAAGGTGGCAGCAGCTGCAGTAGAAAAGAATGTTGCAGCATTTTACTTGAGTCATGAACAGAATGAAGAATTGAAGGTTGAACGTATAATAAAAGTAAAGATACCTATATATGTCCTACTTCTTGCTCCCAATAATGTTAATGATACTCAGAACGATAATGGACTTTGTGTGGAAAAGCAAGGACCGTACCTAAGTGAGATTGCACAAAGAAAGTTTGTTCCACCACTGGAGGTAACACCACATCATGTCAGATCACTCGCAAATATTTTTGACAATTCTGATGGTGGCTTGTTAATTTACACGTCAGCTGTTGCTGGCAGCCTAATATTTATAGGAATAACAATAGAAATTTCCAAAGCACTATTTACACTTCACAAAAAGAGAAATGGGATAGATAGTTTTACAGAAAAAGAGAAAGACAAGAAGGTAGTGACAATAGAAACACTGCAGATGGAGCTTAGCCAAATCAAAATAATGTTACAAGGTATAAAAAATGTGAAGGGATTTAATTCATATATTGCAGCAAGCTAAAAGGTGGTACAAAAATGTATCTATATCTATACTATATAGGTACTGACTTATGATTTTGGGACAATTAATAAAACATTAAGATGTTAAAAAATTAAAATGGTTTGAAAAACCTGGAGCTTTTCATAAAGTATCTACAGCAATGAAAGGTTAATGAATACATTTACATCAGTGCTTAAACCTTGAATGATTTCCTTCTATGGTTAACTTAATTAGGTAGAGAAAGAGCCAAGTACATTAATTAATAACTTTATAAGTACAAATTAGGTCATCCTTAAATAATTGTTTGTTTCGCATAACCCGAGTCATGAAAAAGTTTCAGAGTTGGTCTGTCAGAAAAATGTTTTTTTTATGAATTGGTGCAAGAAGAAAAAAATTGATTTACACAGTTTTTTAACGTTGGGTGAAACAAAAAAGCCATCTGTGTCACTACTACAATCATATGTAAACATTATGTCGTTAATATTCAAATTGTAAGGTAATAAAGCGTGCACAAATCGCGCGAGACAAAATCTTTTTTCATTCAGCAGCTTGTTTACTGTACTATAATATATAATTATAGGAGACAGACATGATTTCCTTTTCTCACCCAGGGTTGACAAATCGTATATGTGCATAGGTGACATATTTCAAAATTGTTATTTTTACATAAATGTATGTACACTATTTTAACGATATATACGTGAATGTATGCTGCTTTTGATCCTGATTAATACGTGGAAAATTGCTTCTAGCCTTCACGTATGCCATGCTCAAGAGGAAACATACGTTAAAAATTACAGCTAATGAAATTAATCTTCTTTGAGGAAACTTTGCCGATATACGATAATAACAATACACTCCCCTTTGGTAGATATTATTTTGATATTGAAAATTGTGATTACAAAGTTTGGGAACGAGGTTGGTTTTCAATACTTAATGTCAGACTTGCTCTTTAATGAATATGCCACTTTGATACCAATACATTGTGTTTGGTGAGAATTAAAAAAATGGAGGTAAGCTCTTCACATGCGTGGTATTCTTCAGAATGTCGTCTTGCCATGTAATCTCTGCGATAACAGGTACATAAATATTTCTTTTTTCAGTGATTAGAGGAATGAACACTTCCTTTTTTCTATGCTATGTAGTTTTAATTTAATGCTTGCAAATGCATTTTCCAACAAAGTAGAGCCTTAAAAATGCTGTTCCACTCACTGCAGATCCCTCATCTGTGTTATTCCCAGTGTCGGCCATCCGCCGGGCCTTTTGGTTCACACAACAGGATCCTGATCTGGCCCCTGCCTTTAGCTGGAGATACCCTTCTCAGGGGCGTTCACAGGCCTTTACCTACTCATTGTTTTTGTCCATCCTGCGAGAGTTTCTAGCACAACTTGGGCTTGACTCCAAGGTGTATGGTACTCATTCATTTCGTCGTGGTGGAGCCTCGCTCGCATTAGAGGCGGGCATTAGCATTGATGTTATTAAGATACTAGGGGACTGGCATTCAATACAGTTTATTTATATTTACATTTACCATTATGACTACGCCTACAAGCCCAGAAACAACTATTTTCTCACATTGACACTCACACTCAGTAACTTGGGTTTAGGCATTTTGTAAATATTTTAGCATATACAAACAGAGCATTGTAAATTTGTTAATGTTTTAAGTGTATTTGTATTTGTATGTTTGTTAAGTGTAATACATTTTGTTTAACCCATTCCAGAGTATTCTAGTCTTTAGGGATCACATTGGGTTCAATGTGGGTCTAAATACTGAGAAACTCTGTGGCACCAGTATGAGTTGGATATATCTCTTCCTGCAATTCTAGTGGTCAGAATTATGGGGTGATTTTTCTACACCTACTTCCTAGTGGCAAAATAGTGGTGTGGTTCTACACCTGTTCAATATTCTATACTTGGTAGTGGTACCACTTTTCATCACACCACTTTTCCTAGCTCTGACACTCCTTATAAGGATATTTTTATATCCACCACATGGATGTACATCCAACATCTATTCAGTTTTCAGAATTCTTCACAGAGGTAACAGTGCGATTTCCCACCCACCCACACGCTTATATATATATAGATTGTTTTTAACTTTATTTAGGGGCAGTTATACTTTATACCAGTACTTACATTTTGTAAATATTTTAGCATATACAAACAGAGCATTGTAAATTTGTTAATGTTTTTAAGTGTATTTGTATTTGTAAGTTTGTTAAGTGTAATACATTTCGTTTAACCCATTCCAGAGTATTCTATAGTCTTTAGAATGCTAAAAATTCCCCTCGGGGCCCCTCACGGAGATAATGACTTAAGATAACATTGAAATCTTGCCAAATTTTTGCTAATCACTTTTTACATGCTAATTCTCGACCCCTGATTTAGGTTAATATTTTCTTGGTATCAGGTTAGGAGAAAATCATTAGTTTCCACAAGGACATGAAAATCCTTCACGTAAGCAGGGATTATTCCAAGCACTTTTGGTTACTACCGTTTTTATTTTCAAGATTGAGTTTTCGTTTACCTGTGAATTTAGTTTAGTGTTTCCGTGAGGAGAAAAAAGGGGGGAAATTTTATATTGCAAGCTTCCAGATCACCGGAAAATAGTAAGAAAAATAAGTAAGAAAGTAAGTAAGAAAATCGTTGTGGCGGCCATAAAACATCACGCACATTGCGAACGAACGAAGAAACAAACATTAAAACATGGTTTTACAGCTAATTTATGTGATAGGAACGAAGAGTGCTTATGTAAAAACGTGGTTTTACAGCGATTATACGTGCTATGAACGAAGACTTCTTACCATCAAAACTTGCTTACTGTGATTTTTTATGTCATAAATAAAGATTTGTTACATTAAAACCTGGTTTTACAGCGATCTTACGTGCTACAAATGAAGACTTCTTACGTTAAAAAACTGTTTTGCTGCGGTTTTACAAGATATGAATGAAGAACTCTTATGTTAAAATAGGCTTTTACAGTGATTTTACGAGCTACGAACGATAGTTTCTTACGGTATGCCGCGATTTTAATAGGTTATAAACGAAGAATTCTGATGTTAAAAAAAGGTCTACAGCCTAATGACATTTACCGCACGCGCCCAGAAGATACACGATATGAACGAGGAATTCTTATGCTGGAACAGACATTTACAGCGGTTTAACATGATATGAAGAAGAATTATTTCGCTAGAACAAGCTTTTACTGCGATTCTACGTGCTACGTACGAAGATTTCTTACGTTAAAACATGTTTTTACAACGATTTTTCGTGCTATGAATGTTGCTTTCTTACCTTAAAAACTGATTTATCGTGATTTTACATGATATAAGCGATATTACATGATATGAACGGAGAGTTATTAATGGGCTATTAGAGCAGTTTTACGCGCTACGATAGAAGATTTCTTACATTACAAAACCATCTTTCCGCGATTTTACTTGCTACGAACGAAGATTTCTTAACTTAAAACTTGTTTTTACGGCGATTTTTTGTGCTATGAACGTTGATTTCTTACATTAAAAACTGCTTTATCGCGATTTTACATGATATGAACGAAGAATTATTACGCTAAAATGGGCTATTAGAGCAGTTTTACATGCTACGATCGAAGATTTCTTACGTTACAAAATTGTCTTGCTGCAATTTTACGTGCTATGAACAAAGATTTCTTACGTTAAATAACTGTTATCTCGCGATTTTACATAATATGAACGAATAATGATGAGTTTCTCCGTGATAGCTTTTGTATGCAACAGTGTTTTACTCAGAGTTTAGTTTAAAAAATTCTGACAAGAAGATTGAGTTTAAAAACTCAATTAAAGATAGAGTTTCTACTACCGTTTACCGGTGGTAGAAAAGTGCTTGGAATAATCTCTGGTAAGGATGTTATATAATTGGCATACGTTAATAATATTTAACGTACATTGTGTATTAAATTCGAATACCAGAATGTACGAGGCTTAAAAATGTTTTGTCAACCCCTGTCACCTCTTTCAATATTTTATGTATTTTTTTAAATAATGAACTATTATATATTATTATACTTTTATGTGCAAACAAGACAATAAATTCGTTTAGAAAGTCAAGTTCATTCCCAGCTGCCTTTTGTGTCTAAATGAACCCAATGTATTGACTTCTCGCATGTGCAAACATTCAATGATTTTTCTAGGCTATCAATATTTAAAGATGTAATACCTGGTTTCTACATACACTATGTTTTATGTGACATGTATAAAATCTCAGTAAAGCATCATTTTATAAAGAAAAATCTAAACATCGTGAAAAAACATTCAAGATCGTTCCGTAAGACCAGAAAATCAGAATATCGGCTGTGTGAAAAGATTTGTGGGTACTTTTAGAGGTTGAAAAATTGGAGTATTGACTGTACAAAAGTATTGATGAGTCTCACATTGTTGTACATAAGTTACAACTTCTTGTGATATTTAATTTTTTGTTTTTAATGGAAGAGTGAATAGAAACCACTTTTAGTCTTTATACATGAACTGCACAGATGACCATTTTCGAAGAAAATATATAATTAACAATACAGGGGGTAAAATTATACGTATAGAATATGGAGACTGTAGAAAATGAAATGGTACTTATTTTAAAGGAATGAAAGAGAAAAATTATAAATATTACAGGCCTTGCCATGAGCAAAAAGGCCCCAGAGTGATCGATTGCTCGCATGTTCGAACACTGTATTTAAGCCCTCGACTTATATAAATATACATAAATATAATACGTATATATTATATTTATGTATTTATATATTTATGTATAATATTGTTTTAGTTTTTAGTCTAGCCACCGTAAAAGAGTTACAACACTTCTAATCTCACTACAGAGTACCAGACTGCAATCTGGCGCAACCATCGATGTTTACAAGGAGGAAACATCTAGTGTGCTGATTTAAAAGTAACAATAGGGGGTGTACTGCATCCGTTATTGATCAATTAAATAATTATTAAACATACATTTT
The DNA here is from genome assembly GCA_027564595.1 of Bythotiara depressa. Lineage (NCBI taxonomy): Eukaryota > Metazoa > Cnidaria > Hydrozoa > Anthoathecata > Bythotiaridae > Bythotiara > Bythotiara depressa. Next base: position 8,001 of record JANTOQ010425794.1, read on the forward strand.
GTTTAATAATTATTTTAAAATAATTTTATTCCAGGGGAAGTATGTCAAATTTAAAAGAAAAACTTAATTCCGTCAAACTGACATTAAAATGTATTTATTTACTTTCCCTTATCTAACAACCTTTTAATTTTTTCTCATAAAAAAAAGTCCCCCGTTTTAAATAAATTTTGAAAGACTTGTTTACGAGTTTGAGACGATAAAGATAATTTTTGAAGGAGAGTATTTTATAAAATCATGTCTATGTAACAAAAAAGACTAATTGTTTCAATTCAAAAACCTTTGTTAACATTGGCAGCATGTGCTTCAATGCATTCGATGATGAAGAAATAGAAGATTAAAAACACAACAAAACTTTAATTCTTACATAGCATGCATCATATAATTTCCAATAAAACCACATGCAAAAGTATAAACTTTTCATATAACTCACAAAATATTTTAACGACGTTGCATTGAAATTATACAATTGTATGCATTTTCATTGTAAAAGAGTATTTATTTTATAATATTGAATGAAGTTTCACAATAGAATGCCAGACTAAAGTATAAGAATATCCACTTTGCTGTTCTAAACAACAATTTTATCATGATGGCAGAATTATCGTGATGGACACATTTGAGAATGTTATTTTGCAAAATTTGTTTGTTATATTATTAATTGACTATTAAGCCTGATTTCCATTAAAATAATGTTCACACATACTACATTTTCAAGTCGTTTTCTTGTTCCTATTTTTATATAGAGCCAAACAGAATTCCACAAATTATAGCTTGTGAGGAATTTTTATTTTAATGGAAATTTGAAGTCATGCATTTATGGATTTGTTTACCAAAGTCAGCTATTGACATTTTTTAACAAATATGCATGTGCAATAGTTGAATTGAGGAAACAATTTTAACTATCTCACTCTCTGTTGTGGAGATAAGAAGTTGTACTATTTGTAAGATAAGATAAATAGATGCTACTGAGAAGAAACAAAAATACTGTAAGTAATCATGATGAAAGTTAATGCTATAAATCTATAAATCTACCTACCTCACTAGGAAAGCTTCATTTTAGATATGAAATAAGACAGAAAGTTCAACATTTCACACCACATCCCGCAGCTGCCTAGTGTATGAATCTGATGCAAGTCCACAAAGTCCAACTCATGGGAGGACTCTCACTTCAGGGAAGTTTAATTAAACTCAAATGTAATGATGTAATAAATATTTTTTTATTTTATGAAATTCTTGGAAACATGTGTACACAAAACAAGTAAAGTTATTTCTTTAAAGCCAATTTTATTACATCTCTCTATGTCTGTACATTGGTGCTTTCATTATTCGTCTTTCATGCTCTTACCTACCACCTTGGAAATAACTTGTGTTTTTTAAATCATTTTTTCTTGGATAAATGAATTGATGAATTTAATGTGTTTGCTTATAATTTTTTCTGATTAGAGTTGTCGTGCCTAAGAACAGAATTAGTACTTAGTCTTCTGTTCTGCATATTACACTCCATGTTTTATTCTTGTTCTTCACATTATACTTTGCCAGTGTAAGACAAGATGGGAATAAGGAAGCCATTTTATAATATTTAATTTGACAAATGTTGTTGAGTCGACAAATTTGTAGAATCCTCTAAAACTGCTTCATGCAGAATAACAGAATCATCTAAGACTCACAAAAGATTCCATACATGAATCTTTTTAGACTTAGGGCTAACGTCAGATTTAAAATCCATAGATGCCATGCCCAAAATAATATCCAGAAACTTACAAAATCCTAGATTCCCCCCTGGAAAATAGTCTTAGGCCCCCTATTCATGAGCCTTCTGGCTATAACATCAAAGCAAGTGCTTTATGAAACATGGCACCCCCTCCCAATTATAATTAATGAAGTACCCCATTTAAACTCCTATTGTCTTGCAACTGTTCTTTTAGTTCCATTATTCCATATACTGTACACGTATTAACAAATAAAATAAATTTCACAAAAACTGCTTTTATATATTGTTCAAATACTGCTTTCTATGGTAACAGACTGTTATAACCTATTCACTCACTTTTCTTCTTTCTTCCCACTTAGCCTTCCCCCAAAAAAACTAGGCACAACATGGCTTCCCCACTAAAAGAAAAATTTCTACCCAGCATCTCCTCCCAGCTCCTTGTGAAATATATGAAGGTTTATTAAAAGACACAAAAGAATGTCAAGAACATTTTAACCATGATATATACATAAGAAGAAAGGCTGTGGAATAAACCAAAACATAGACACTACTTGCCATAGACAAGTTTAAAGCAGAAATTCAACATTTCAATCCAACATGCAGGGCGCGAAATAAGGAATTCAAGATGGCCAGACAATGTCCAGTCAAGTTTATAATTTGTCTTAATTTTGTCTGGACATCGTAGTTTTGTCCAGACATTCTTTTACATGAAAAGGGCAAAGTTACTTGATACGTTGTTTATCTTCTTTCTTTCCTTGTTAATTGAGCACTTGTATGAGTTGGGAAATG
>JANTOQ010425905.1:0-11726 GCA_027564595.1 Bythotiara depressa
CTTCGAAAATGGTCACCTGTGCAGTTCATGTATAAAGTCTAAAAGCGGTTTCTATTCACTCTTCCATTAAATAAGAAACAAAAATTTGTCCGGTGTATAAGTCGATCCTCTGTATAAGTCGACCCTGTATAAGTCGACCCCTGTTTTAGCTATATAAATTCAAGTATTTAGATATATCCTCTATAAGTCAGGGGACTTTTCAGGTCTTCCTATTTTCTCCTTTTATCAATACAGGGGTTGACAAATACAAAGGGAAATGATTTGAAAAATACATTTGTGGCGCTTATTTAGCACTAGTTATGAAAGGAAATGCATTGAAAATTACTTTTCCGACATTTATTTAGCACTAGATACAAAGGGAAATTATTTGAAAATTCCTTTTGTGGCACTTATTGAGCACTAGTTAGGAAAGGAAATGCATTGAAAATTACGTTCACGGCACTTAGCACTAGATACAAAAGGAAATGCCTTGAAGATTGCATTCTTGGCACTTATTTAGCACTAGGTACAAAGGGAAATGATTTGAAAATTATGTTTGTGGCACTTATTTAGTACTAGTTATGAAATGCATTGAAATTATGTACACATAATTTAAATTTTTTATTCTGAGAAGTCTTTTATTCTATGTGCATGTAAAGAAAAATTATGTCACCAAGTTGAAACAATGAAACAATTAAATGTGTGAAAGAAAAAACTTTAATGATTCTACTGTAAAATTGAAACAGAAGATTTATTTATGGAACCTAAAAGAAACAAATTTAATAATTTAGCACATGCAGGAAATATATTGTCAGAATAAACACCCCTTCACAGATAATTTTTTAAATATTAAAGAAGTGTTGAATATGAAGCAAACTTTATTAACTACTGTGGTGAAGAGTGAACTTGCATCATAATAGTTTCTATGAACTCAGACACAAATAAATCCAAGGAGATTAACACCAGTGTTAATAATAGAAAGCAGGGAATGCATGCAGGGATTGGAAAACAAATTAAACAAGTTTTAACGTCGGTTTGACAGATTTGCAGTATTTTTTCTTTTAGACTTGTTATACAAAAGATACTTACCTTATTAATTGACATTTTATGTCTGGCAATCATTATATAAAGTTTTTGAATTTTTTTATAACCCCCTGTCACCACTTTAGAATGGAAGGTTCATGACAGAGAAAGTAAATATTAAAAGCTTTGCTTGCTTCATCCCAACTCTGACATAGATGTCCATGAAAATTGCCATTGATTAAGGCCAACGAGTCGAAGCTTTTAACATGTCTTCTGCTGCTAAAAATGAACTTCACAAAAATTTATAGAAGTATACCCGGTATATAAGTCGGGTAAGGCCTTTTTAGGGTCCAGAAATTCGACTTATACACCGGACATTATGGTATCACAAGAAGCTGTAAATTAGGTACAACAATGTGAGACAAAACATTTAGATAAATACAATGTCTTTTAGATTATATGTAGCTATTATATATATTATATATAGCTATATCCAAGAATCTCCCTTCTTTAAAAGAGAGGTATATGCTTAAAATTAAGATTACAGTCAAACCTAGATATAACGGCCACTCATAGGATCAGAAAATATTGGCCGTTATAGACAGGTGACCCCTGCATATAATGACCAAAGAGCAGTACTGGCCACCAATAGCTATAAACAGTATTTTAAAAAAGAAGCTTTTGCAGCCTTAAAAAATACTCCTCGTGAATACTTTTGTACATCCAATATTCCGATTTTGCAGCCTCAGAAAGTACCTGCAAATCTTTTTACACGGCCAATATTCTGATTTTCTGGTCCTAGAAAATGTTCATGAATGCTTTCCCATGACCGATATTTTGATTTTCTGGCCTTAGAAAATAAATATGAATGTCTTTTCATGGCTGATAGTCTGATTTTCTAATTCTCCAGCCTTAGTAAATGATCGTGAATGCTTTTCCACGCACAATATTCCGATTTTCTGGTTTTACAAAATGATTGTGAACGCTTTTCATGACTGATATTCTGATTCTCCGGCTTTGGAAAATGATCGTGAATGCTTTTTCATGACAGATATTCCAATTTTCTGATCTTACACAACAATAGTGAATGCTTTTTCACGGCCGATATTTAGATTATTCTTTATAAAATGATGCTTTACTGAGATTTTATACATGCCACATAAACATAGTGTATGTAGAAGCCAGGTATTATGTCTTTTTAAGTAATGATAGCATAGAAAAATCATTGAGTGTATGCACGTGTGAGAAGTCAATACATTGCCAATGTCTAAAAATACTTCATTTAGACACTTTTTAAATGAATTTTTTGTCTTAGTTAAGCATAAAAGTATAATATATAATAGTTCATTATTTTAAAAAATAGTTCATTTATCTGATTTTATGTTATTTATGTTGGTTATATTAAATTTCTCAGAAAAAAAAGCAACCTCTTGAAATGATGAAAGATCAACTCACTGTTCTGCCAGAAAATGGTTATGTGGAGAGAAGAAAGTATATTGTTGAAAGTTTATTTGGTGAAAATATAAAATAAAGAAAGAGGTGAGAAAAGAAAATCATGTTGGTCTCCTAGTTTTATAGTACAGTACAGGAGCTGCTGAATGAAAAATAAGATTTTGTCATGTGCAATCTGTGCACGCTTTTCTCCATTTATTACAAATTGTGAATATTAATGAAATAATATTTTTACATATGATTGCTGCTGTGGCACAGATGGTTTTTTGTTACACTGGATGTTAAAAAACTGTTTTTAAGTTTCTTGTGTGAAATTAACTGGAAACCATTTCTGAATTTGTCCATTATAATCACCTTTCCACCTAAATAAGACAGAAAAAAAACTGTATAAATAACAAAAGATTTCTTGCACCAATTCATAAAAAAACATTTTTTCCAACCGACTGACTCTATATTAAGGATGGCCTCAGGTACAATATTAAAGTTTAATGAAAGAGTTGTTCAGGATATTACAGAAAATGTTTTGTTGTTGACAGTGCATGCATATGTTTATTCCATGCTGTTTAAAAACAACACTTGGCCTTACCTATAATCATGGACAGAATTAATGGAACTCAATCCTGTTTTGCCACTTTTCCTCTAATGTGCAAAAGAAAACAAGAACGGCTGTAGTTGCTATGGAAACTTGGTGTGAATGCAAATAGCAATGTATTCCAAAGAAAAACTTTGATAATTGTACATATCTCAAAGTTTTCATTGTTTTATGACATCACAAAGGACACAAATGGATCAATTAGGAAAGTAGGGTGTCTCCCAGCCTGTCCAACTGTGGTGTACAACCACAGTTACCTCATTACCAAAGTACCTAAGATCTGTGCATCTTAAGTCGTTAGTAAACTGAAAAAGTAACCTGAAAAAGTGTAATTCAGAAGTTGTTTATATCTGTATACACTCAAACATCACTTGTGTTGAACTCATTTTGGTCAATCTGGCACCTTTATGTCCAAGATTGTAGTTAGTTGCTATTAAAATGAATTGCTGTCTTAGTATAATGAAGAGGAATTTTTTTTCTGTCTTATTTAGGTGGAAAGGTGATTATAATGGACAAATTCAGAAATGGTTTCCAGTTAATTTCACACAAGAAACTTATGTTGCACCTAGAGCAGAAATTCCCGAGGTATTTATTTTGTGTGTAATTTGTAAATGCTGTTATCATTAATTTTGCAGCATGCCTCAAGGGAAGTAATTATATCCATCCTCCTACCTTGGATGAATGTAATGGCCAACTTCCACTTTTTTTCTGTGAATATTGCCTTCATAAAATTGTACTGATCACGGAGCAATCAAGATGTTTACATCATTAAGACGAATCTCCACTAGGCAGAAAATGTTGAACAGTTCGACATTTTCTGCCACAACATTTTCTATCTAGTGGAGATGCGTAACTGTTTTTGGCCCAATTTTTAAGATATGAAACAACAAATTAACACAATATGACTGCACTAAAGTTACTGTTACTTCTTTTAAGATATGAAACATAACAAATGAACACAATTATGACTGCACTAAAGTTACTGTTATTTCTTTGAATGAGAATTTGAATACATTATTGGAGAAGAAATGATTTTGAGTAAGGAGTAAGGAAATTGTACCTTGAACATGAGGCAAAAGGAGAAGTTCAATTTGTTAGTCAAAGATCTGAAAATTCACGATAGAGAGTTATTTTTAAAGTTTTCAACCAATTTCAAAGAACTTTTAAGCTTTGTAGCACCAATTAAAACAAAGAAAGCTACAAAAATATGTGCCCAGTTTTCCAGATCAAAGACTAGCTATTACAAATAACTACTATTGCAGCCAGTTAGGTTTTTTAAGTCCAACTACAGTTGGGAGAATCATCAAGGTTACCTTGATGCTCCTACAAGCGAAGCAGCTCTGGAAAAAATAGCTACTGAGTTTTAAGAAAGATGGAATCTTGCATGCCCTTGGAGCCCTTGATGGTAAGCATGTTGTAATGCTCGCACCAGCAAGAGCCTCATCTACCTATTTCAACTACAAGCACACACAGTATTGTTGTTTGCGATGCAAAGCATTGTTTCATATTGGTTGATGTTGGAGACAGTAGCAGACAAAATGACAGTAGTGTGTACAACAACAGCAAAATCGGTTGTGCTAAATAATTTGTTAAGCATACCAAAAGATTCCACGTTGAAGAATAGCAATCATATATATTATCCTATGTTTTCTTAGCTGATGATGCATTTGGCCTTAAACGACACATGATGAAGCCATATCCATTCACAAATCTTATTACATAGAAGTTAATCTTTAATAATAGATTAAGTAGGGCAGAAAGGTAATAGAAAATACCTTTGGAATCGTAGCTAGTATATTCAGAGTTTTCCACCAACCAATTGTAGTAGATGTTGAAAATGTGAAATACATCACAAAGGCTGTTGTTGCTATGCTTAATTATTTAATGAGTACAAATGCTGATTCAGCAACTTTTATTGACCAGGATGGTCATATTGGTGTGTTACCAGGAGAATGGAGGTGCAACCAAGAAAATATTGCTGGCCTAGCACCAATGACTGATATGTCATCAAATAATTATACAGACATGGCAAAAATAGTTAGAGACAATTTTGAGGACTACTTTAACAGTGTGGGTTCAATTGAGTGTCAGTGGGATAGAGTTAACAGAAAAATGTAACATAGCATGCAACAACTCTTTGCCTAATTATATGAAATAATAATCATAATAATAATAAAGTGTAGTTATGATAACATTTGATAGAAAAACAAGGTTGATAGGTTATATTATTTAAAATTAAACAGCTAATTATAACTATATAAACAACAATATAAATTCCTTTAAAATGTATTGTTTGATTGAAGCAATTGATTCTGTATTGTCTGAAAAAGTGATATATGTCTCCCAAAGCTCAAGATGTAAGTCTCCCAAAGGTCAAGTTTTCCAAATATTTCAAATAATATATTTAATTAGATTTTACCTTAGTTTGATTAAAATTTGCATCACTTTGTATTCAAGTAATATGTCTGCTACATTTTGAATTCTTGTAAGCAGGTATCATTAAAACAATCTCCAAAATGTCCCTCTTGAAAATATTCAAGACATCGCACACTCCCTGGAATGTGCATTTATTTTGTATTTATTTATTTATTTATTTATTTTCTTCTATTGTAGGATAAGCCTGAAGATAAACCCCTTGATTCTCTGCAGAAGGGTGTTATCGAAATAACTGGTTGTCGACCACGTAATTTATTTATTTATATACTCAATCATTTTTTTTCTTGCTCATAATAAAGAATAAACTATAAAAGTATTATTGTATACCTTTATTTTACCAACTTTATTTTCTAAATTATTAACCCCTGGAAAAAGTAAAATACAAAATAAATTAGTGTTGATTTGATTGATCTCCAGGGGGACGACACATTAAAGATGTTAAGAGTAAAATGATTTGGCTTCTTTTTTCTTCATAGAAATCATGCCACCACAACCTCCAAGACAGTATATTTTTCAACTTCATACAAGAAGTGGCACATATACTCTTTCAGCAGAAACAGAGCAGGTAGATTGTGTTTTGTATGTATTGTATTTGTATTTTTCTATGGATCTTATTAGGCATATGTTACACACTAGACAGCTGCTTTCACTTTAATTTATTTAATGCACCTGTATTATGATTGTTCAGTGACTGACCATCGTCTAGTTCGGATGCTTCGGCTTTTGCTCTGTCTATACCGAGTCATTGATGCGACTATAGTTGAGCATTTGGTTATCTGAGGTGTAACATTCAAATAAAAAATGATTCAAAATGTCACTGAACAAATCCCATCTAGAAAAATTAAATAAAGAAGATTTAAGAAAATATGTTAGCAAATTGCAAATAGATACTACCCTGAAGACTATCACGGAACAGTTGGAAAAAGCCATAAACAATGTTGCCGAATTAAAATCACATATCGAGGACCTAACGCTAAAAAACGATAAACTTGAATCTACCTTATTGGTTACAAAAAATGTCAGTGAGAAACTTGAAAAATGCCTCGTCCAGCTTGAAAGAGATGCACATGCGCAGGAGCAATAATTATAGTCGTAGAGAGTGGATTGAAATCATGGGAATACCAGAAGATGTTCCTGATTGCAAATTAGAAAACATGGTATGTGCAATTTTTAATAAAATTGACGTTTCTATCAAAAGATGGCATACAAGCCTATCATCAAGAAAAAAGACAGAACGATCATCAAGTTTTCTAATAGAAAAAAGTGAATGCTGCAGTTCAAAATAAAAAAATCTTAAAAACATTTATAAAGCTGCATTAAATCTTCATACTTCAACGTGCTTATTTATCAACGAAGGTCTTTGCCAATATAATAGAGGATATGGGGTAAATGTAAATCACTCCTTAACAACAAACTTATCCATGCCCTATGGACACAGAATAGTTCCATTAAAATTTAAACTGATGAGAACTCTGTTCCTGAAATAATCACTCATGATGTTGATTTGTATGAGCGCTTTCCTGGCAGAGATTTCTCAACAAAAAAAACTTGTAGTAGGCATGGTTTACCATGTGTGAAGATGTTAGTTTTTACTACAGATGTTTTTTTCTTCTTTCTTCCGATGTTTCGAACACGCCTACTTTTTCCCTGCCAAAACAACTTGAGTTTGATAGACAACTTGACTTTTTCTATCTTTATTGGTTTACTTCATTCCGCATTTTCAACCATAACAAATTATAATTAATAATGGCATCGAACAACATCACATAAGCACATGGCATGGTTTATTTTATTTTAATGGTATCAGCTATATATCCAACAAATCTCTTTCTCCAACGCGAAACCCAAAACACCATTCCGGTACTGTAAGTAATAATCTTTCTTTATTATTGATAATCTTCTTTTTTGTCAACATCAAATACTTATTCTCTAAAGTAGTTAATTCAATCATGTAGTATTACACAGTATATCCATCAGTGACCTCCCACCACCAGTCTAATCGCACAAGAAGAAGAAGAAGAATAGCCCTATATTATTTTCCCTTTTCTTTTAATTGCTTTTTCTTTATATTTAATGTAAGTAATTTAAACTATGGTTAATTTTTTTGTAAAATATGCCTAAAAAATATCATTAATAACCATTGTGCAATTTAATGTGAGAATTGGGTTCATAATCTATAATAATTCTAGCAATAAACTTTAACAAAAAACAGAAGAGCTTTGGTTTTGTATCACTTGTATTTCTGATAATCTACCATTTAGTCAGATTTGGGGTCAAAGTTCTAATATACATGTTAAAAGAATTTCAAATTTGCAAAATAAAGCCATCAAAATTATGCACTTTATGCCACAAAATATATCACCAAAACCATATTTTAAAATCTGTCATATTTTGAATTTGTATAGCTTGTATCCTCACACAATTTCTTATTTATACATGATTACTACCACAATAAACTTCCTAGTTTTCTATCTGGTGCATTTAAATTAGTTCACTCAATCCACTCCCACAATGCTAGAAACTCCTATTTATATTTGTTCTCCACTCCTTCATATCAATCTATCTGATGTTGGAACAGTGTAATAAAATCATATCCAAATAATGATTTACCTTCTCTTTCAAAGAACCAGTAAAAATATTATAAATTTACATGACATTTAAATTTAAAATTAAAATAATTAATATAAAAATAATTAATAGTAATAATAATAATATAATTATTAATAATATTTGTTAATAATTATATTCCATCTTAAATTATTTGTTGTTGTCACAGCTTAACTATGAAATAAAATGATATCCCAGTTTCTAGACAACAAATAAATGTGTTGTGAGATATTAACAGATGCATACTCAATAACTGTAATCACCAGATAGTTTGTGTTATTACAAGAAACAAAGCTTTAAAACTTTCTGCAGAACATTTGTTTTAAAACTCAGTCAGGTAATAAAATGTATCTTCTGACTCTTTCAGCGCTTAGAACTTCCATATGAAAAAGTGAAAACAATAAGAATATTCCGAAGCATGCTACTTGAAGATAATAATAACCATAATAGTCATTTATTTTGTAAAAGCATTCGTTGTTGATCCAAGCTTATAGTGTTTCATGCTTCAACAATATTTATAAGCTTATGATATTAATGATAAAATTATATTGATGTAAGCAATCACCTGTCTCAACGAAGCATCAAGTATAGCCTCCTATTTGTATCCAACTACAAATTTAATGAGAATAAGTTCACTCTAGGAGTGTTTGTCGACCTGTTAAAAATCTTTGATAGAGTTGACCACAGCATCTGCTAGAAAAGCAACATGACTATGGAAAAATAATAAATAATAATTTAGTATGGGTTCTCCTTCAGAAAACAATTTATATATTTTGCAGAAAGCAAAAACATATAACTTGTGGCATTTCACAAGGATCAATACTTGGACCACTGCTATTCATAATCTATGTGTTAATGATCTGTCCAAGTCTTTTTACACCAATGAAAAGTTTATTAGAGTTATTTACAGTCGATATTTCCCACTCAGTTACTTAGATAATTTGACAGTTATTCATAAGGACTTCCAAAATCAGAGAAATACAAAGCCTACAAAAAACGCAGAAAAACTAACCAAAACACTACGATTTCCATACTTCCCTGTTTTATAATACAGTCAAGTAACAATGTAATTATATAGTAACTGAGATATGCAAGTGTAGTAGTAAACATAACTAAATGTACTTAGGGAGTATTCATACTTTGACGCATGCTTTGTATCTTTTGTATATTTCAAAGATTTAATGTACTATTTTATTAACAAGTATAGACCAAATTTATAGCTCAGTATGTTGCTTTTTAAATCCCCTATCTGTTATTCAAAAAAAGACTGTTTGAAGCCTTGTAAACAAATTTTAAATCCTTTTTTTAAGATGCAAAAAAAAAAACACATTGTAATTAAGTTTTTAAAAAGCTGCTTTATACTAGGAAAAGATGGCATAAATTTTCACTTTTGATAAAAGAGAAGGCTTCCCCCTTCCCCTCCTAGTTGTGTATCTGAGTAGGAATTATGGAGCGTAGAGCATAAGCCCTAAATCAGTGGTAGGTGAAAATCACACCTCTGTATGGATAGTATTTTCCTAAGTCTGTAAATTGCCGTAACTTGGCATTCTAATTTTGGCATTTAGTCAAAGTGGGTTCATTATATGAGGTATACTAATATTGTTATTGTTTTCGTCACTGAGTGAATTATTTTCCTTGGAACTACATTTTTATTCATGATCTATTACACTCATCCCAAAAAGCCCTGAAGTTTAGTCTGTAGAAGTCCTGAAAATATATTAAAATTGTCCTGGAATGTCCTAGAATTTGAGTTTATGTTTTTGCTGGCAACCCTGATAAGTTCTTCTTCTTTTTCTCCACTCAGTCTTTAGGATGAGATAAAAATCTATGTTCCTTTATAATAAAATGTATAATGTTTTCAGAGAATTCGTTGAAGTGCTTTGCTAGTCCCTTTGATATATGGAAGGTTAACATGACTTTTGGTTTCTTCCAGCTCATTTGTGACAGTATCGTTACCTTTCATTATCTTGAAATATAGCCCAATGTTAAATCATTCAGGTCTATTACAAGATAAGTATACCACACCATTACGAGTTCAAATAATGGACTGAAAATTGTTAATATCTTTCATTTACATATATATTTGAACATAGAATATGTCATATTCATTAGGAAAGGGTTGGATGGTTAACATGTATACAAGATGCATTGACACAAGCTGAAGATGCTATGAACAAAATCCGAGCACTAGTTGATCAGAAGAATATAGCAAAAGAACTGTCGGACCTTGTTGTATATTGTGTTACCGTACCTTTTAATGAAGAAAGTATGTTATTCATATCTCATGTTTGTAACACTCAGCATCCTCTTTAACATGTCATATGACAAGCAAAATATTTTATTGCTAAAAACATTTATTGACACTTATTTTATTTTGAGTTATACTATCTGTAACTGCGACCAATATCTATTATTTAAAACAATTTGGAAGTCAATATTTAAAATTATATGTTTTGAGTTGTATTGACTGTCCCACATCTTTATTATCTCCAAAGCTATTACCTGATGTTACTTATTTCCATAAGAGAAGTACCAGTCAATGCTGGCATATTATAGTCACCTAGTGACCAAGAAAAATGGCCATTTACTTTTTTTATAGACTAGGTTGATTGCAATGAAAAATTGATTTGAAGGTCTGTTAAAATGTTTTCTTTAGTAATTTTCTGAAGTAATTTTCTGTGCTAATGTTTTCTTTATAATAGAGTATTGTCTGTAGAGTAATTTCTTTGGTTTTGTTTGTTATGTTATACTGTGCTACATAATTAATTGCATACCCTGCAGCTGTGTTTATTGTAGTCATCATATCATATATGTTACATATAGCAATCATATATATTATATAGTAGTTAACAAGATTGATTTTACATCAGCATTTAGGTTGATTGTTAAATTTCTTTTTTAATCTCACTTTAGCTTATCTTCATGGTAAATACTTTGAAATGTCATCTTTTCCGGAAGTTAAATGTGAGAAGTATGTCACCAAGAAGGCAGCAGATATACGTTTCATACAATATCCTTTACAAATGTTAGTTCTTGTAGACTATAAACTGTACTACCATTCCTATAGATGACTTTAAAGTCACCAAATGATCAGAATTTACATGCTAATTTTTAGCAACATTTTTAATAACATAAGTTACCTAAATACAATATTACAACATAGGTATTATAATTTAACAACTATAAATAAATGCTACATTTCTAATGATACACGATGATCTATTTTAGAAAAATGATTTTCTATTTTTGAAAAAATGATTTTAATTGTTTCTGTTGCTTGGGTTTTTTTCCGTTTAGGTTTTTGGTTTTATTTAGTTTGATTTACTACCATAGAGAATGACAAGAAAACCATTGAATCTTATAAGATGTTAGATTTCAGCTCAGGAAATCTTAAGGATACACACAGGGAAAAAATAAAAATAAATGTAATTTTTAGAAATTTATACTATTAAGTAGAACAGAAAATTTTCTTTACAAAAATAAATATATGTTTAAGGTTGACAAAATGATGTTGGGCTTTTGGGGGGATTTAAAAAAATTTTCTTACATGTTTTGATTGTCAAATAAAAACTTTAAACTTGTTTTTCTCCGAAGCATTTTTTAGCAAAATGTGATGTAGTTTTTGTATTAACCTTTG